>CAMXCT020001093.1:0-74101 GCA_947184155.2 Cladocopium goreaui
CAACCTATACCTATTGTATACTATTGTTATAACAGTATCTCTCCAGAATTCTCCACATATCTCCTGTTTTTTTCGCCTTCTAAGCCCAGGTCTTTGTGGATCGGCGCTACCGGAATCGAGAGCTGCAAGTGTGGCGGGAGATGCACCATCCCAACATCGTGACCTTAAAGGCCCAACAGAATTGATGCCCCACAATTGATGTATATGATTCTTATATGATTGTGCATATTCCATCATATTCCACTAAATATTCTCAGTGTTTAGAATGTTTTTTTGGATTCAGCAGTGGCAACCAAAGAGCTGTGTCATGTGTCAAGATGAGGGCTCCACTTCGCATCCCCTTCCCTTCCCGCGCTTTTCGCAGCATGCGTTCTACACCTCCGGAGATTTGGTGGATGAACTGTACCTGAACATGGATCCTTGCCTGATGGGAGAGGACACCGACTCGTCATGGGATGGCTATTGTGTAGCAATTTCGGTGTAGCAATTAGCCCCGGATGCAGCAAGATAGTATGTCCCTTCAATATCTGGCATCTCACCATCATGACTTTTGGTGGCATCAAATCTTCACTATTAGGACGATCCTAAAATTGTTTGTACATCCAAACCAGGGAATTCCGAAGAAATCTTGGTAACCCAGAGAAATTTCCCAGTCCGTGATAAGGATTCAGTCAGTGACAGGTAGTTCTAGCCTTCTGCACCAACCTTCCTACTCCTTTAGGATCCCAAGAATCCTGGTAAGCCTTACCCTGGTGATCCACTTCGTTCCGAAACACGGGTCCCATAGAGACCGGGGTTATAACATATGTGCCATGGTCAATAGTTGCATCAGTTGGATTGTATACTCAGTTCTTCGGGGATTATATACTGATACTGGTAATGGGCGATGGCCATCAATCCGTTTTGATAAGGATTACCCTCCGGTAATTTGTTACATAGCTATTGAAAATGGCCCATAGTTAAATAGTTGGTTTACCCAGCTATAAAATGGTGATGTTCCATAGTTTTTTGTAAACGTTTACCAGAGGGTAAACCTCCATTAATCACTATTAGATCCCACTAAATCACCATGAAATCCCATGAAATCCCATTAAATCACCAATAAATCACCAGCTCAGTTTCCCCATTAAAAATTGTGATTTTCCATCGTGTTTGGGAAAGGAGTCGGAATGGAACTAGCTGCTAGTAACTTGACCTCAGAAATCCTGCAGATGTTCCCGGAAAATCCACTGTTAAATGCCGCAAGCATTTCTTGGTGTTTTATGCCTATTTCAGATGGTTTAGATACCTATTTTAAGTTGCTTAAATCAGTTAAATATATGTTAAATCCCTATCCAATTATGGTTTCAAGTCCCACTTTCCATTTCGAAAAATGATCCGAAGGGCGCCCTTCCAGGTCATGGAGTATGTGCCGGAGACCGTCTATTGCGTCATGAAGCGCTATGGTACGCGTCTTCCCCCGCGGTCTGTGTCGCGCCAATGGTGGGAAAAGGGTCAAACATGTCAGAGCGGTCAAAGAGCTATTGGAAACCACCAATTCTGATTGTTTTATATTGTTTTACGTCTTTCAAGTAATTATAGTAGACTATACGTATATATATATATATTATAATTATATATTTTATATATACATACACAGTATATATATATAAGATATAGACAGAGTAGCTACAAATCCGACGTTTTTTGTACCGCACAGGGATGGGCTCCAGAAGCCCGGAAAATTTTGGATGCCTTGGGTGAAACCTCAATTTTGGATCCTGTTGCGGCGCATGGATAATCATGGATATGGATCCCTGAAGCTCATCCACGCTTATCCACCATTTCTAGATGTTTTCCTTCTGAAACTATGGCTTTCCCTTTCCGCTTCCCTATGGATATAGAGGGTATCACCAGGGGTATCACCAGGGGATTTCAGGCATCCACAGAGCCATGGAATGGATAAGTTATGGTGGAGATTATCTTGCATTAACTTATCTTCGACACAAAGCTAGCACACAGGAACACATTATGATTATTTATGATTATTTGATGCAACACTTCTGCACTTCATGTGTGTGAAGCTGGATTGAGACTGCCTGCGTCGACAGCGCAGCCTGATCTGAAGTGCGAGGACAGATCACATGCGCTTTACTGTAAGTCAAACGGAAAAAAAACACACAATTTTACCCTAGACACCATTTCCACAGAATTTATAGGGACCCCCCAATGATGGCACCTCTATTCCCATAATCTTCCATGATTTTTCGGGTTCTTGTGGGAAGAATCTCATCCCCTATTGTTAAACACCCCCATTCTATGTTCCCAAATAGGTGCTTTCATCCCCTACATCCACCCTGGTTTCTGGGGCTTAGCGCATGAACGCTCGCTTAGCGCATCGGGATGGTGGCGCAGAAACGGAGGCGTTGAACCGCCGGCTTAACCTCGGTTGGATGGTTGGATGGTATACAAAAAAACGGTGTTTTTGATGGTGAATGAATGGTAGTCAATGGTAATTTAACAGTTTGCGAACTGGAAAATTACCATTTTTAATGGGAAAATTCACTATAAATGGTGATTTTCCATAGCTATGTTAAATTACCAGAGGGTAGTCAATGGTGAAATTGTCCATGTTTCACAGTAGTTGGTTGAATTGATCGAATGGGAATTCAAGTAGCATAAATTGGGGGTTTTACTGACAACAATTTGGATGATTGATGGAAAGTTAATCAATGCCGGTTCAACGGACACAGTAATTACTCAAAATCATAAATGGAATAATCATGTGACTAATGGGTGAGTGATCAGTTGTTGATGGAACACAGGATCGTTTGCCATCCATCAATACCTACTTACCTATAAATATAATCATTGGGGGAATGAATGTCCTTGAATCCCAGCTATTTTGATGTGAACAGGAGGGTTTTGACATGTTTTGACCAATCCCGATGAACTTGTAGCAATCAAACATGGCAATGGATTCTCCTTAATTTATATATTATGGATACATAGAAATGTTATTTTCCCATTAAAAACTTCACTTGTAGGAGATGTCCTTTTCCCTTGTTTGATTGCTGAAGGGTAACGACAGTGGATGAACCCCCTGCCGTAAACGAGGTTCCTCCTCTTCGAAGTGCTGCCCAGCAGTGGCCGGGTACGTGCCATAGGTCTCCGGCTGCCCTCTGGGAATTTAATATAGCTACAGAAGATTACGTTTTTAGTAGGTAAATAATCTATACTTGGGCCAATTTCAATAATTATCTTAAATTACCGGAGGGTGACATTCACGGCAGCAAGTTACTTGTATCCCCAGTTGAATATCAGTATCAGTCCTTAGATAATTGATGATTCCTGGGATGGAAGGGGTCCCAGGCGGCCCAAGGGGATGTACATCGCTGGGGATGGGCTAAAGGTATCTAAAACCGGAACCGTATTTGGAATGAACATCCATTTACCAACTTTTTGGGGTTCACGAGGCTACCACAGTTTTGACCCATGCCATCAGGTCGATGATGGAGAGCTGCTTCGAGCCATTCGAGAGGCGGGCTACGAAGATCGATTGATAGTCAGTAAACAAAGGGTAGCAGAGGGAAACAACATAGCATTTTCATGCATTGTTTTACATATTTCTATCTACATCAATTTCTCCCATTCCAAGTCCTTCTCATCCTTCTCCATTTCTTGAAGTTAAGAAATGGCTAGGGTCTGTTGACACTTTTTTACCCAGATGGCCCATTCCCTTGGAGCCAGATGCCAGGATTAGAGTGACCGAGGCTTTATCTCCCGTTCGTTGTTCAAAATCCCAAGTTTTGTCACATCAAAAAAAGCAAAATACCACTTCAGAAATCATAGAAATGGGATTTTAACCATCAAGTTTGTCATTTTGGATTTCCCAACTTGTGTATCGCAACGGCTGGATGGTTTAATTATTTCATGGAAAATCCAAAAAACAAAAACTGGTTGGTGGTTTCAAACATTTTTTATTTTCCATAATATATGGAATAATCCTTCCCATTGACTAATATTTTTCAGAGGGGTTGAAACCACCAACCAGAAAATGAATGATTTGGGGGTACCCCAATGACGGAAACACCCATTTCGTCAGGCCTTCGAGGCAGATTGGGGTCAAGTGGCGGAAGCGCAGGCGCGATGTTTCCAAAAATGGGCGGTCAAGCAGCAAAAATGTGGCTTGAACTAGCAAACATGGCAAACATGTGGATTTTACTCGATTTCGCCAGCAAACAGATGTAACTCGCAACAAAATAAGGATATACAATTTTTGAGGGGAATATCATCCATTTATAGCGATGGATCCATTGGTGTTTTTTGGGGGGCCCATCTCGGTGGCATCATGGGACACCCTTGGATTCCCTATGGGGGATGGTCTAGACACCCATGGGTTCCCACCAGGACCCCCAAAATGTGATGTGATGACCGTCCGCTACATCTGTGGGTGCAGCAAGGCTGTTAGACATGCTTTGTCTAATCACTCAGAAAACTGGAAGATGGAATGATGGAATTTGGGGATTTTCCATAATCCATAAACATGATTTGTTATAATCCATAAATAACAATAAACTGGGGATGGGTCAAAGCCTATGATTTTCCATCCATAAATCGAAGCAGCTATTTTGGGGTGAACAGAAAGGCATTCCATGGGTTTTGATAGCTCAGGTTGAGGGGTAACAAATTGAACACCTTCGTGGGGGTCTGATTTCTAGTTCCAACTTTGGATGCGCAACTTGCTTCGTACCAATGATGCGTAAACCAAAAAATGGTGAGACATGACAAGTAGATTATATAAGTAGACCATATGATGTGAAGAAGTCGCTTTTTTTTTCTCCATCCAGCCGCATCCCCCTATGGTTTTTTTAAATGTTTTTTTCAGCATTTTCCAGCCGACCGTTGGACCCAGGCCAGTTTGCGTTTACTGTACTTCAGCCCCACTGTGCCTTGGGATGGACCTTGGGATGGACTAGAGAACTGGGAGCTTCTGGCAAGATGGAGATCTATTGAGATGCTAGATCAGCAGACAATGATTTTGACCAACAGATTGGGGTTTTATTTTTTTAACCAACGGACCTTGTTTTTTAAGATAGATGGGGATTTAAACCAACATAAATGGTGGTTTGAACCAACATAGATGGACATTTTAACCAACAGAAACGGTGATTTTGCACATAAAGCCATATGAACTGAAGGTATATCTCCCCCATACATAGCCCTTGCATCGACCCTATATGTGGTAGGTGCCTCCAATTTACTGAACTGGCGACTCTCCAGGTGCATCTTGGCATCCTCCGCATTCACACGCGGCTGTCGGATCAGCTTCGGAGCAGCTTGACGCTTCTGTGTCTTGGAGCGAGTTTCGGAAGCCGTCAGGGCTTGGGACGAGTGTCTTGGGGATTTTCATGTCCAGTGAGTTAACAGCTAACAAAAGGAAAACTGATCTCTACATTTCTGGTGGCTTTTTCACAGCTAAATTTACATGTACCAAACAGGGTCAGGCCTAGAACCAGGAAAGTCGGGGAGCTGACCTTGAAAACGGATTTCACCTGGAACGGTGATGAGAAACCGAACCAAAGAGGCAAGAGGTAGGGATAGAATATCAACAGAACAAAGCGTGTCATTTAGATGTATATATATGGAGGTTTCCTGACATGGGGGTACCCCTAAATCATCCATTTTAATAGGATTTTCCCTTATAAACCATCCATTTTGGCGTATTCCAGGAAACCCCCATCTTGTTGTATGTTTGTATGTTTATTTATAGTATCCACATATGAGTTTTCGGCATCTCAAGGGGTCCCCAAAGAAGGATGGTTTAGCGGTAGAATTGGAAGATACCGATGAAACTTGCCAACGTCGCAAGAAAAGAGTTTCCCAATTTCTGAACTTGGTCCATCCATCATCAAGAATCTTTGTTCTTATTTGCCCATTTCTTTCCTGGTGGCTGATGCTTGCATGCAGGGTTTCATGAAATGGGGACCCCAAAATCATCCAAACTCTCTTATTTTCAATCGAGAAACCAGAGGTTTACGGGACCCCAACTTTGATTCTGTACTATATATGCAGAGTTCTAAGACCATCATTTGTGTGGATCATTCCACTCCATTGTGAGAATTTATAGATACTCACCACATTTCATTTTTCAGCTTCCATCCAGATGTTGGATTCAGATCATTGACATCATTCTATTCAAAATTGGGTTACCTTCCGATTCTTGATGGTTAGATGTTACATATTCTTGTGAAGGTAAATGTGGGATATACCCAGTTTGTTTAAGTTCCAGTTCCAGCTTTTGCTAGCCACATTGCTTAACCAACGCTCAACCTCCTGCTTTTTGATGAGGTCAATCTTCATTTTATTCTTGTTGCTGAAAAGACAATTTTTAATCAGTTAGATAATTAGTTTTGCAGGTTAAATTTGATTTTTTATTGCTTAAACATTCAATATCACATTTGTATTGCTTCAATCACCATTTCCGTTCCTCAATCCACCAGTGTTGAGGGTTCGGATTATGATAAGATGCTCAACTTCTGGGTTTCATCATTTCATCATATCTAATCACCATTTCTGCTGGCTCAATCTCTGGATGATGCTCAAGTTCTTGGTTTCATGTTTCACATCAAATCACCATGGCGGGAACCACCAGGTCCATCGTGGCTGGAGTCTCGGTCCAGCTGCAGGTGGGCTCTTGGCGAAAATCCCGGAAATGGTGAACGGAGGGAGCACGCCAAAGAGCTCTAGCATGCTTTAGCTACCCTTTGGTAAACTAACATAACTATGGAAAATCACCAGTTTCAGTGGGAAAATCCACTATAAATGGCCATTTTCAATAGCTATGTTAAATTACCAGAGGGTATCCATATTTTTTTAAATGAAACATGAAATTGGCTACCCCAAAATCCAACAGTTTCGGTCATGTCATGTTCCACATTGACATGATAAAAATGGGGGATTGGGGCACCATTTTCACGCCCATGTATCAGTTGGTCTGGCCAGTTGATCCATTGGTTATAGCGATCCATTTGTCGATTGAGATAGGACATTGTCAACGACGCAATTGGGATGGATCAGAACCTGTTGACAAATGGTGAAACGGTGAAACCATTGATTTTGTTGTTGGCAAAGCCCCAAATTTTGCTGGTTAAATCCATTTTGTGTGTTGCTTAACCCCGTTTTGTGCAGGTCCATCGCCAATACTCATTGGCTCCCTCCAAATCTAATTCTAGTGTATAAATCCAAGGTTTTTTTTGCTGGATAAATCCCAGCATGTTGCTGCTTAACTCCACATTTTGCTTGGTGATGTCTCCCCTCTGATCGCCCTAGGTCCATTGCGTCAGCGGTTCCTTTTCGGCCCTGCAACGTGTTGGTGATCGCTTGCTCCGGGAGTTGGGAGACCCGGGACACCAGCAAGTTCTGGGTGGTTGCAGAACAGTTTTCTTCTTTGGGATCCTGGAAGATAGGATTTAAATATCAACATTGAACCATACACATTTCCAGATTTCGCCACGAAAAATCAGAGCCAGCAATGGAACACATAATTTCTAACTTGTTTTTTTGGAACACAAGTTGCTCTACGGTGAAAACCTGGAGTTGAAAACGTGCCATTGCACTTGACCAACAGTGTTTGAGGCTGCGAACTTGTGCAATTAAGAACCCCGAACTAGATAGAACATGATAGAACACTTCTTCCAAGCTGTTGTGCAGGATCTTTATATCGCAACTTCCAGATTCCCAACTTTGTCATCCACCCGAGGTTTCCACTCTCTCTCTCTTTTTCTTCACAAGTATAATAAACGTGTATATATATACACATACACACACATATATATATATCTACATATATATATATATATCCATATATACAGATATACCTATATACTGTATACATATATACGTATATTATATACATATATACATATATCCATATATACAGATATACCTATATACATGCATACATACATACATGCATGCATGCATGCATACATGCATAGATACATAGATACATAGATACATAGATACATAGATACATAGATACATAGATAGATACATAGATACATAGATACATAGACACATACATGCATGCATGCATGCATGCATCCATACATACATACATACATACATAGATACATAGATACATAGACACATACATACATGCATGCATGCATGCATGCATCCATACATACATACATACATACATAGATACATAGATACATAGATACATAGATACATAGATACATAGATACATAGATAGATACATACATACATACATACATACATACATACACACATACATACATACAAACATACATACATACATACACAAACATACACAAACATACACATACATACATACACATACATACATACATACATACACATACACACATACATACACATACACACATACATACACACATACAAACATAGATACCCATGCCTATATACATAAACATATACATATATACATATATACATATATGCATATATACATATATACATATATACATATATACATATATACATATATACATATAAAAATATATTTACATATATACGTATAAAAATATATTTTCATATTTACATATTTATATATACATATATACATGTATACATATATACATATACATATATACATATGTACATATATACATATATACATATTTACATATATACATTTATACATATATACATTTATACATGTATACATGTATACATCTACGCATCCATGCATCTATGCATCTATACATCTATACATATATACGTCTATACATATATACATATATATATATATACATGTATACTTATATACTTACATACATATATACATATATACATATACACGTCTATACACATATATATATATACATATACATATATACATCTATACATCTGTACACCTATACATCTATACATCTATACATCTATACATCTATACATATATACGTATGTATACATATATAAATATATACAGATACACATAGATACATATTTACATTTATATGTATACATATATATATAGATACACATACATTTATACATATACATACTAATGTATACATACATATGTATACATACATATGTATACATACATATGTATACATACATATGTATATATACATCGATTACATTACATATCATATCATATCATAATATATCATATCACAGATATATGTATATACATACTAATACATACTTATTATACGCTTCCAGTCCAAGACAATTTGTTTTTTGGTTGAAACAATCTCGAGGTGCTAAGGGACACATATATCATAGGTGTCTACGAAAATGAAACTTGTGTTTTTTTCGACCAAATGCTGCTTTCCCCAGCACAATGGTGGTATCAGCGACGAAACAAGTTTTTTCACCACTCTCAGAATTGAATGAAGAGGGCAAGATTCCAGAAAAACCACATGCTCACAGCAGAAAAACCTGTAAATATTCCTTTAAAGCAAAGCCATGCACCTCAGCCTCATCCGCTGTACCCCGCCACTGCCAAGGTGGCAGCGCAGCGCGGAGCAGCGTACCAGCCGAGAGAATGAGCGGGACGCGGTGAAGCAGGCGAAGCAGACAGTGGAGGACCTTCCCATTATTGATATGGCTATGAGCCAAAACTTGAAGCCAAAGGGCCAGTAGGTTTTAGTCACTTTTACTATAAACGAGACAAAAAATGGGGTACCCAATTTTGACCCCTTATGGATATCACCAAGTGTATTCTTACAGGTGCTTAGGTGGGAATGGGGGAATGGGATGATTGTGAAAATAGTTATGGATTAGTTCCGCATTCCCTACGTTTAGCACCAGCAAGTATTGGGGGTTTGGTGGGTATATAACCCAGAAGTCTTGTATTCAATGGGAATGTCATGAGACCATAGGGCTTATATATTTCAAGAGAGACCCCAATGGCCTTCCTGCATCTTCCTGCGACATCACCTTTGATGATGTTTAATAAGGGGAATCATCCCCAAATGTCCTTATGTCAGGTTGGTGAATCATATTAACCTACATTGATTTATCCTACGAATGGTGAGAGAGATGGACGGCCGGAAGTGAGGTTTTTTCGATGGTATCCATCCATGACAGGAACAGATCGGGTTTTCATCTATCTGCTGGGATACCCTCCAAGGTGATATTTCATACATGTATGTACAAAGATTTGGTTTTAAACTAGTCATAGCTCAGTTGCCATTACAACCCAGCTATGACCCAGTCATAACCCAGTTACAACCCAGACAAAATCTTGGGGATATTCCGTATACAACCGGGTAAAAATGATGTGTTATTTTTATTTTACTTGTCTTGATTTCTATATATCTACTCACTAATTTGGGAAAAACATCTTCATCCATTTTCCATATCTATGTTAGATTGCTCGTTAGATTACCACAGGGTATATCCACCATTTAGTTCGATGATTTTTCCAGCTATAAACCTCCACTTAGTTCGGGGATCTCATGGATTCCTGGGACGTGGCCATCGTTCCACAGCAGTGCTAGGGCTTCCAAACCGAGTTGCGGCTGCTGGCAGAGGCAGAGTAGCGAAAGCTTGTTTCGGTTTTTGGCAGCTGTATCTTTAGTGCATATATATATAATTATATATAGTTTGTAGATGTTTGTAGAATGTTTGTAGTATATAGTACACAGATAGTATATAGACATAGACAATATATAGGAGATAGATAGTCTACAGATAGTCTACAGATAGTATATATGTTATATAGTATCTAGATAGCCTGCAATTAGATTCTCCTCTATCCAGCTCTATCTCCAGCTCCAGGTGGTATGATCAGGTAGCTGGTCCAGAAAGAGCCTGCCTCGTTCATTTTTGGATGCATCTCTATATATCAATCATTATGTTTATATATATATATGTTTATATGATATATGTTTATAGTATGTAAATATATATATATATATGTATATGTTTCTAAATATATATATACATAAATAATATACATGTTTATATCTATGTATGTAATATATATGTTTATATACATATACATATACATAAATACATATACACATATACACATATACACATATACATACAAACATACATACATACATACATACATAAATACATACATACATACATACATACATACATACATACATACATACATACAAGGAATACATGTATACATGTATACATATATACATATATACATATTTACATATATACATATATACATAGATACATATATACATATATACATAAATACATATATACATATATACATATACATAGATACATATATACATATATACATAAATACATATATACATATATACATATACATATATACATATATATACATATATATACATATATATACATATATATATACATATATATATATATACATATATACATATATACATATATACATTTATACATATATACATATAGACATACACACATACACACATATACATATATACATGCACACACATATACATATATACATATATACATATATATATATACACATATATACATATATACATTTATACATATATACATATATACATATATAAATATACATATATTGCGAAGCAGCCTCGCTTCAACAGCAGCCACCACCAGCAAACACCGTATGCTGTTTTCCCACCAATGGCTCAATCCGCACCGCTGCCCACCGCTGGAGGTGAACCAATAGTTGCAGCCAAGGTGCAAATGGTAAACAACCTCCCTGACATGTAAGACCATGGGAAAACAAGGACTGCCAAGATGGCAGCTGAGGTCCAACTGTCAAGCTGACAATAAACTGTGGAAGTTTCACACACCCCTTACTTTAAAAATGGTCTTGCCTGTCCAGAGGTTTGACATCTTTGCATGTCCTCTCGTGCCAGGCCAAAAATCCTTATTGTACCATCTATGTCCGTTCGAATCACAACCACGAGTTACTCTCTCCAACCCCAAGGTTCTAAGATCAACAGGACAATCCAGAATTCCTACAGGAGAAAACAACTGATATCTTGGGACATGTACGCGGATAACCTGGCCACTTGAGTCCTGTTCCCATGTGTCCTGCCGGACTTCTTCTGTACATTTCAAAACTGTCTCATTTTCTGGAGACTTGGACGTCACTTCTTTGGCCCATTTCAAACGCTGTCGCTTGTCAGATCTCTGTTGCAACACTCGATTTTCATCAAACAAAGAATACCGACCACTCTTCAAACACTGTCGCAAAACGCTTGCATCCATGCTCTTTGTCAAACAATCTGCAAGCTGAGCATTTGATGTAACCCATCTCACTACGCAATTGGCCTGCAATCTTTCTCTGATGAGCAAACACTCAATGGTGGTCCTATGCTCCTCACACTGTGGAACGGCCGTGCGAGTCAGAAGGTCATAGGCACTCTTACAGTCGGTCACAAGAGCAGCTCGTCGGGCTTCGTGCAACACTTTCTCGGGGGACTGCCATTCAATTGAGGGGTTATTCAACCACTGCCACAAAATCCTCAACCACAACAAACGATCAACATTCCCACTCAATGCCACTGCTTCAGCCCCCAAGGTGCTCCTCGTCACCCGTTGAATTTTCTTGCTCATCCAAGCTACTGGTGCTACCACTGATCTCTTGTTCTCCAGCAACTCTGGAGTCGTGACAAAAATCAAACCTCCCTGATGGGCATATTTCTCTTTTCCTGAAAGGAACGAGGCATCGGAGAAGGCACAGAAAGTCACTTGTTCAGGGGCAATCGGCAATGTCATTAAAGTCACAGGGTGAACCTTTGCCTCATGCAACACTCGATTTGCAAAAATCATGTCATCGACTGTTGCCTTTGCCACCCTACTTTGGATCTCTCCAACTTTGGCCGCAATGTCGGGACGGGTATGGACGGCTGCATATTGCAGAGCTCCAACAAGACTTCGCAACTGCGTCACTTCACTCGGGCTCAGCACTGGGATTTCAATTGGCCTAATCATCTCTATATAGTCAATCTGATCATACTCCACACTGCCATCATCCCACTGCTGAAACCTTATGCCAGTGAAGACAAAGGACCCTTTTTCAAATGATCCAAAACTGAAACGCTTTCTGACTCTTTCCAAGGCTGCCATAAACATGTTGTCCCCACCCCCAATGCCATCATCGACATGAACCCCTAGGGAACCATGAACTCTTTCTTTCCCCTTTTCATCAACAGAAACAAGAGTAAAAACACAAGGATCAAAAGGACACTGTTAAAAACCTTCTTGCAACAACGAGTCACGAAACTTACAATACCACAAATAAGGAGCATCAACACGACCATACGCACTACCTACCAATTGACACTGATCACCAGGTTCCAACCCAAGGGCTTCTGTTAACTCTGGGGTGGGATACAAACCAAGCAAGCGGCCGTCTCCTTCGCCTTGAAGAAAGGCAGTTGAGACATCGAAGGAAACTAGTTCCCAACCATGACTACTCGCCTGTTGCACCACCATCTGTCTTCCATCTTTGGTGAGTGTGGGTGAATCATTTTGAACCACCCCTACTCCAGGATCCTCGTATCCAACAACAATCAACCGGGCCTTTGCCTTACGACCCTCACTCACATCCTTGGGGTGATCCTCAGGTGAGGCTGATTTCCAGGTGAGCAGCCATCGGCAGCGCATGATTGCTTCCTCAGGAATTTTTCCTTTGGATGCTTTTCTCACAGTTCCATGTTTGAGCCAGGCGCCTATTTCTTTGTGCTTGGCCACCGCCATGCGCTGTTGGTCAGCACTGCTTAAATCACTCAAACGGACTTCAACTCGTTTCTTCTTTGCTCCAGTCACCAACAACACACTTTCATCTGCTGATCCAGCGCAAAACAGTGCATGCTCTTCATGGTTTTCAACAGGAATTTCAATCTCCCAGAACTGGCAACACCTATCATCTGCAGACATGGTGATGTCATCTCCAAACAGAAGGTCATCCGTTGGTTCAAGATTGACGCCCGCCTGTGAGGCATCACCATCGGACTCACTGACACTTTCTGGAACCGGCACACGCACGTAATCAGGGAGTTCATTCTCTGACTGTTCCACTCCTTGAGGCGGTTCAGACTGATTGCTCAACTCCCCATTAGGTGTCCCAGGTGGCTGAACTGACAACTCTCCTTCGGGCTCCCCAATTGATGGGTCATATCCCTCTGTTTCAGCTTCCCGGTCAGGCAAATCCTCCCCATCTACATCAATGAAACTGCCATCATTAAGGGCTCTCTGTAAATCTGAGTTCCCTGGGCCAGACTCTGTGAGCAACTCTTTGGCCTGCTTCCACTCCCGAAAACTGGCTGCACGAAGTTGCTCAGGGCTCGTGCGCGCTAGCTTTCCAGCATGATTCAACCAAACATTCTTGGACCCTTCGACTGCAACAACACTCCCTGGCCCATACCAGCGACCACGATCTCTACGTAGATTGGCACCCCTCCTACGCCAATACAACACAAGATCTCCTATTTCAAAGGGTCCTCGCATTGGCCGAGTCCGCCTCAAAAGCGCACGACGAAGACTGGATGAATTATCAGCTTCTATGAAAGCTCTGCGTGCACTGCTGCGTCTTTCCAGACTGGCTCGAAAGGCTTCGCTCTCGGGACCAGTCCCTTCAGCCAGAGTTATACTTCCTACCCCCTGACTAGAGACAACGGACCCAGGCAATCTTTTGGCAATTCCAAGGACAGCTTGTTCGGGAGAGTATTCCTTCACTCTGGATAAACTGTTCTTGGCATTGAACACATGAACCAAAGCCTGCTCAAACTCCCCAACCGATTTTATTGGTGACTCCAAATCCATGCGACTCAACATCTTCTTCACAACTGATCCGTGAATTTCCACTCTCCCCAGTTGCCAGTGTGCTTCACTTGCACTGACTTTGACATGGATGTCATGCCGTTGCATTCTGTCCTGCCATGCTTCTGCCGTATATTCCGTGCCAGGGTCAACATACACAACTTGTGGAGTGCCAGCCCATAACATCCAACATTTCTCAAAGACTCGTATTTGAGAATCTGTGTCCGCACTGACAACATGAGACCCAACATGAAACAAAGTCCCTTCATCAATGATATGAGAAAACTGAAAGTTCTTACCAACACTATTAGTCCATACAGCAGTGTCCATACCAATCACTTGATTGAATCCCAGATTCTCATGAATT
The DNA here is from genome assembly GCA_947184155.2 of Cladocopium goreaui. Taxonomy (NCBI): domain Eukaryota; class Dinophyceae; order Suessiales; family Symbiodiniaceae; genus Cladocopium; species Cladocopium goreaui. The sequence goes on from CAMXCT020001093.1 coordinate 15,116, forward strand.
GTGCCAGGACGGGTGGAGTCTGGACCAGCTTTTGTTTCCGCACAACTGTCGCACTGATAGTCCAGAGCTCCTTGAACCAAATGAGGTTCCGCATGCCTTTCCTTCAAAAACCAGGCAAACTTCTGTGGATGTGGATGGCCTAAGTTGTGATGCAACCTTCGAATCTGAGCCTTTTCATCACCATTCAACAACATGTACCCTGGTCCATGAACCGGAACATTCTTGGGAGGGTCTTTACTTACCACAACAACATCTTCACCATCATCCCCAGTACCTGCTTCCTTATCAGACCCCATTGTCTCAAGCTCTCCTGACTTTGGAAAACTTCCAAAAATGGTGAGGCTCATCTTTGCAGATTGACCCTTTCGAATTTGCTGCCTTTTTGGCAGAGCAGCCCATTCCTCAGCTGGGCCAAGTACCATTGACTGACCCGTGATGCGGTCTTTGACCACGGTCAATCTCAACGGGATGGTTTCTGGGTCCGCATCAGCTCCAGGAAGGCGCAACCTCTCAGTTCCCCTACAGGCTTCAACCCTCTGAACCTTCAAGTTTGGGGCCCCCTTCTGAATCTGAGCTAAAACCCCATCATCATCCAAAACACGTTTGCCTACCCGTGGAACCATGGTTTCAATTTTCTTAAAAATGCCATCCCAATATTCACCGGCTGCACATCCGTGGTCACCTGCTGGTGTCTGTTTGCAGTGATACCTTGGACGCTTCACTTCTGCTGAAACCGGCTCTTCTAAGCTCTCTGGAACTGCTTCAGCGGACACTCTTTTTCTTTTGACAACTCCTGCAACAAAAGCTTCATCAACATCACAAACATGCAACTCATCCAAAACCAGTGGCTTCTCATCAAACCTACAGGAAACATACCTTGCCACATTCCTACCAAAACCGGAGGTGTACCTTGCAGCATATTCCGAGAGAGAAATCCACCGACCCAAATGATAGATCTTGCCAGCAATTGGAGCATGCTTATGATGCCCAGGACACAATCGGTGGTCAAATGCATCATGGAAAATCTTTGAGGAAGTGTAGACATGCGTCCTTTTCCTTAGGAAATTGTTTCCAGACACTCGTCGCATCACATGTGGGGCAAGTAGTTTTCCAACTTCACACATATCAAAAACAGTACACAGGGTCCCACAGTAAATATCATAGACTTCCGGTTGATAAATCAATTCCGACCCTTGGGGTTGTTCCAAATGAAATTGACCACCACAATCCATCTGATACCAATAAACATCATTACAAAGCTTCAAATGAACACGTTGCTTCTTGCGACCCTCTAAAATCATTTGTTCTGTGCTTTTGCTCCTGCCCATGTTTCTGCGACTGAAGTTGCCCCAATATTTGCATTCTGGTGCCATCCAGACTTCTCTCGGTCGCTCTTCCTCCAAGACTTTCCAAAGCGCAGCTTGACCTTCTGGTGTAGAAAGATCTCCATCACTGAAAGTGAATCTTCTGGCCTTCAATCCCAGCTTACAAGCTTGTTCTGTGATTTGAGAATGTTCTTCACAATAGATCTCCAGAAGATCACTTCCAAACTTCTGGAAAGTCTGAGAGTCGGTCAGCGTCGGCCATATCTTTTGAAGACAGGTCAGCTCTGCTTCAATTGTTCCCATTGCTAGTTCAATCTTTTTGAGCAATTGGTTGGTCAATTGCTGATCTGTCTCGAGTTGCTCTGCGCTAGACCTCTCATTCAGACTCCCTCCAAGTCGGCCTTGATCTTGTCCATCTCGCGCTGCAAGATCGCCATGCGAGTGATCTTCTCCTCTATCTGCCGCACCTCGATCGCCATCTGCGACTGCTCTTCTTCCATGGGGTGCTTCTGACTTGGTGATGACATCGTGCTCATTGGACGCGATGACACCCCTCCGGTCAACAGCTCCCACTCTGGTCCTTGACTCTTCTCGATCTCTGCCTTCGGATACATCTTGGACATCTCGGCTTTGGCCCACTGTCTGGCATACTCCTGGTAGAAGGCCTTCGAGCAATCTTCCTGCATCCTGTCCATGGCTTCCACGTAAGCCTGAAAACTCAGTGCCCAAGCTGACACCAGTTTCCTGTGCTCCTTCATGAACTTGCCGTACTTTGGGTCCTCCTGGTATGCCGGAAAGAAGGACTTGTGACGCCACTTCCCTTCCGGGAACTTCAACTGACCCCACTCCCTCAAGGTCATCACACCTGGAGGGCGACGACTTTTGATCTCTGGTAGTTGTCGATCTTCGAAGGCCAGAGAGGCATCCACTTCTCCGGACAGCATCGCATCTAGCATCTCTGTCTGGAGTCCCGGAAATTGCGTTCCCGAGGCACTTGGAAGAGCCATGGCTGTCAGCTTGAGAAAGAGCGGACTGACTTTGAAGCTGATCTGGTTCTCTGTCAACTTGAGGTTGAGCCACAGCAGCTGTAGCAGTCGTCGACGATGTACTTGACATTGTGTTTGGCTGCTGCTGCTGCTTGTGTGTGCAGTAAACCTCCCTACTTCGATTTTCAGTTCTACTACTTGCCAAAGTGATGACTTCCTCAAACTTTTCTGAATTACTTCTCATGCTAGCCGCATCAATCAAGTCTGACAACTTGACAATAAACAGCCCCTTGGCATTTCTGGTGAGTGTCACGGATTTTCCCCAAGAGGACACTTCCAAACAGGATTTACTCACCAGAACATCTGCGCCAAGTGCATGAAGAAAGGCATTTGAAATGAGGAAAGGCGTGGTTCCTTGAACCACTTCAATTTTCATCCATTGTTTCCCAAACGGTACAAACAGCGCACCAACACTCTTCAAAACACCATTGTTACCAAATCTAAAAACGGTTTCAGATTCCTTCCACTTAACCATCTCACGGTGTTCTGCCTTCAAAGTAGACAAAAGTGCACTCACTCGCTTTTCGCCGATCACGGACTTGCTTGCACCGGTGTCTATGATCCCAGTGCCTGAGTCACCTAAGCTGCCATTCCTACTTTCCTCAGTTGACTCAGGGGACCTGCCAGTGACACTGAAGCTTGTCTCAATTGCTCGACGAAACATTTCTTTCAGTTTGGGAAAATATTTCAAACTCTTTTCACAACATGACTTCCCTTTGGGAATGTTGATCGCATGCAAAATCATTTCATGGGAACCTATTAAACTGAATTCTTCATTACCAACATGGTACTCAGGTGGCACCATCGTGGGCAACCAAACTTTTGAACACATCCCCACCTGCCAATTGGCAAGATCATGGCCAGGAAGTTCATCAAGAAGTTCACCACCCCCTGAGAGCTCTTCCGTGAGGATCACGTTCGCATCTGCAGTCACATTCTTGTCCTTCAGCGGGCACTCATCCTTCCAGTGGCCTCGTGCTCCACAGGCACGACAGGTAGAGCTTGCTATGCGCTCTGCAAGACTTTTATACTTTCTGGGGCCTTTGCCCTTCTTTGACTTGTTCTTGCCTTTCCCTTTTCCATGACGAAGGGGCCAAAACCCTCTGCTGCGAAACTTGTCTCGAAGCTTCTGTCGTGCCTCCTGGTACGTGGAGAAAGCCATGGCCAGTTCAGGTGATTCCTGACAGACATGGATCACCTGATCCTCGAACTCCTGTATGGCAAGGGCTGTCTCATCACCTTCATCGATGAGCATGGCTAAGGCTTGCTCTTCATCACATTCTTCTTCAGCTGCATAGTGTATTTCATCCAACTCCTCTTCCACAAAGTTGGCTGGGTACACCTTTTTGCGTCCAGCATCAGTCTGCCCAAGCACTTTGGTCGACAGGGACCTCATTGCCTTTTCCACAGCCGACGGATCATAGTTGCCCGCCATAGATACCACACGCTTCTTGTCCTCCACAGTCAAGGCACTCTGTCTCAACATCACGAAGACTCGAACTTGTTGGACGGTTGTTTCAGAGCCCACTTCTTCGAAAGCAACATTGATTCGATTGACAAACGACATCGCTGACTCGTCTGTCTTTTGGACCACCCGGTAGAACGCCTTCTCAAACTTGTCAAAGGTCTGAAGTTCCTCGGCATCCTCCCAAGTCTCTAAGGCTTTCAACAGTACCTTGTAGCCAGTCTCAGGGTTTGTCAACTTCGAAGCATCAATGGCTCTCACCTGACTCCATGCAGTCCCTTTGCACTGCAATGCCAACCTTGGTGCCAACATACTTCTATCCTTCACAGGGCATATGCCCCAGAGAAACTTCACCTTGTCTGCATACTCTTTAGCGCTATCAACGCTAGGGTCGAAACTCGGCAACAAGCTCCACAAGTTGCTCGTCTTCTCTTCCACACTTCCTCCAGGCTGACCCTCAGCCCCGTCTTGCACCTTCCCAAGACGCTACCACCTTTATTTTCACTACCCAGTCGCCTCACCAGGTACTTGCCCTTCTCAACCAAGTTTTCCTTCTGGAAGTCCTCCTCCAGCGCCAGCCCGCAGGCTCCGCTGCCAATGCGAAGCAGCCTCGCTTCAACAGCAGCCACCACCAGCAAACACCGTATGCTGTTTTCCCACCAATGGCTCAATCCGCACCGCTGCCCACCGCTGGAGGTGAACCAATAGTTGCGGCCAAGGTGCAAATGGTAAACAACCTCCCTGACATGTAAGACCATGGGAAAACAAGGACTGCCAAGATGGCAGCTGAGGTCCAACCGTCAAGCTGACAATAAACTGTGGAAGTTTCACAATATATACATATATACATATATACATATATATACATATATATATGCATATATACACATACAGATACATGTATACATACATATATATACATACATACATGTAAATTACATATATACATACATATATACCTATATACATATATAGTGTACATGTGTATATGTGTATATGTGTATATGTGTATATACGGTAGACATATACATATAGATGTATATATACACACATCATATCCATACACAAAAAGTATTGTGTGTATATATGTATATATATAGATACATACATGTATTGGTCCACATCAAAGACCCAAGGGAACTGCGGAAGGTGAGCCCGCAGCCTACGAGCTGGTGAGGTGAGAGGAGTTTCGTTTGGTGGGATGCACACTGACCGCAATATTAGATGACAAAACATGATTAAAATCCATCATTTATAGGCATTGTAGGGGTTTGAAACATCAACGTATGGGGAAATAATTTTTGATGGTTTCTTGATGATTAGTTCAGGTGTCATTGATCTAGCATTGATAATAATTGGGGATTATCACGTTATCCATGATACAACACGGGATTGAACCACACACGAATTGGGATTTGAGCAGCAAAAAAAAACATCAAACAAAACCATCAAATTCAAAGGGTTCATATGATTCTTTTTCAAACATACGATTTGGCACCAGGTGAAATCCAATGGTGATTATATGAACTTCGAACCCCCAAATGGCCCAAAGGTAAACACATATTCATTCGGCTTTGAAGGAGCAGAAGATCACAGATTGACCCAATTGTTACGGGTCATAAATCACCAGGACTCGCCCGTTCCGGTGCAGGTCCCATGGTGTGTGTGGAAAAAAAGGGGCGCCGGCGTTCTTGGGAAGTTCGCTGTAGTTAGATGTTTCTCGAAGACTCGCACTATGCCCTCTGGATCCCTCTGGTAAACGAACACAACTATTGAACATGGCCATTTATAGTGGATTTACCCATTGAAAATAGTGATTTTCCATATCTATGTTAGTTTACCAAAGGGTAACTATCCCGCAGAAATAACCAGACTTTTTGAGGTTGGTGAATGATTATCATTGATCCAGAGATGTGCCAAAATGAGGTTTGTTCTTTTGCCACATTGCGATCTACCGGAATGGGACTCTTCGGCTCCAGGCCGTTTTTCCCCTTTAAAAAAGGAGGTGAATGGCCTCAGGGCTCAGGAGATCAGCAATTCAGCCCATCCAGAGATACCGAAAAACTTCCTCACATAGGATTCTCCTCTGTCAAGAGAGATGATGGACCAATGGAGGCAACAATCATGATCGATGATCGTCGAGACACATTGCTTTGTCCGAGCAAGATAAAGCAAGTTAAGTTCAGCTTTGGTATAATATAACCGTACATATATATATATTATATATATATATAACCATATATAAACTCACCATAGCTTTGGTCAGCTCCAAATCCACCTATATTCGCCGCTACCATAGCGGCCCCACAGTGATGCCATGGATGTGCCAAGCCACTCCCAACCGGCCGAACGTTTGCGACGGCTGTCACAGGTGGGGACAAGGGAAAACTCCGGGAAAACAGATGAAGGTTGAGACAAAACCCGACATTTGATGATTTTGATGAGGGTTTAATTGGGGATACTGGCAGCGGATTAGACTTCATATGACTTGCTGATAATATTTGAATATATATTTGATATATTTCTTCCAGAATCGATTGAAGGGAACATTTGGGAGAAACCCACAGAAACCTGGGGCCTGGCATTTTTGAGTTCCATTAATCGGGATATGGATGTGGTATAGCCATGACATCACCAGCAGTGGGTACCTAAGAGTTGGATGAAGCTTCAGCGGAAGCTTCAGCGGCAAAAGACGACACGTTTCCCGTGGGCATCAGTTTTTGTTATAGCCAAACCAATGTAATTAACACTTGATGTCACTTAATTACTTAACCGTTAACCGCGCATTTTTTTGCCATGAATTTTGCAGTTGGGAATGTGATACCCAGCTCAAGATTTTACTTTACTAGCTATTTTTATTTATGTTGCAGGGTGCCCAAGACTAGCAATCGTCAAACATCCCAAGTTCTTCGATACGGATTGAGTGCCCTTCCTAGAATGCCCGGCTGTGTCCCTTCCAGACCGGAAGATGTCGCATATCCATACTTTTTGTGGTCAAACTTGGGTACCACAAATGGACATAGGATGATTATCGGATGATTAACTAAAACGTCCAGTGATTCCAGTGATTTGTCAGTCACAAGTGCCAAAATGGAGCTGGTTGAGCCGTTTGTCTCGACATGTCAGAAAGCCTTCAAACGCTATTCCAGATTGAAGCATATTGAAGTATTACATCGACATTGTTGCGGCTAATTATATCATATTCTATCGTGTTTTTTTATGGCCCCATTTCAACGGTGCAAAAAAATGCGGCCCCCATATTTCGGGCAGGATTTAGTGATTGGATTGACACATATTATATCTGGTTGATGGTTTGGAACATTTTTTATTTTTCCATATATTGGGAATACTCATCCCAACTGACGAACTCATATTTTTCAGAGGGGTAGGTATACCACCAACCAGATATCATTGGGATCAGAAATTGGGAGTATTTTTCAACATGTTTCGTAGGGGATGGGACCGGATGGATCCAAAAAACCCTATGGGCCATGGGCCCTGGGCCATCCTGGCCTTGAATCTTGACCCATCAATGACCGGGTACACACATACGCAAAACGCATATCTATATTCATAGTATTTATATCAGACATGTAGGTATACAATGATGTTATGTATATATATATATTAATATATACGTATGATTATATATATATATATAGATAAGTCTACAGATATCGAAGACGACAGTCTATCACAGTTCGCCGTATCCTATATACACCTGGACATTTCATGACATTTCTATGGTATGACTCACAGCTGCCAGGGCGAAAAAGCACCAGAAGCCAAGCGCAAGAGGTCCAAGGCGCTCACGCAGGGCGCTCCCAGTCACTTGGCACCGCTATCATGCCAAAAAGCACAGGTGGATAGGTAGAGTTAGAAGTAAGAACTATGAAACTATGATATATCATGATATATCAAATTCATATAAAATATTCGTCCCTAATACATATATATATATATATTAAGGTATCACTGGTTTGATGGGACATATGTTACTTTTCGATCTTCTGGGTGGCTGGTTGTTTTTGTAATGTGGTAAGCCAATGCCACTTCAATTTCCCTGCAATGGATGCCCCAAATGGTCGCTTGGCGTGAACAGAAGAGAATTCAATGGGTTTTGACCGCAACCATTTAAGCCTGTGATTCTGTACAAGTCTGGTCCAACACCTACAGTTTATGATACTTACATAATCTTACATATATAACAGCTATAATTATATAATTTAATGCTTGAATTGAATCTTTTCTCAGGGCATCTAATGTTACTCACAGACCCCGTAGTTTGCCTGGACTGCAACAGTGAGGATGCCCTGGTGTCGAACATGATAAGAGAGATTGCAGAAAATACTGCGATTATGCAGTTTTTTTTAAGGACTCAGAGTTTTCAAGGTTTAGGGCTTTAGGGTTTCAGGGTTTAGGGTTTTAGGGTTTAGAGTTTAAGGTTTTAGGATTTAGACTTTTTGGGATTAGGGTTGGAAGCACTAAACTACTGGTCCTGCGCAGGACTTTGACCACGTCGAAAGATAATGTTTGAGCACAGTTCTACTGTAACTTTTCGGGCAAACCATAGGGTCTTTCAGTAATATTAGCCCATAGCTTGATGCCATTGTCCGAAAATCAAGGGTACAACATTTGATCAGCATTTCCCCGAAGAAAAGATGCCAAAAAATGCGGAAAATCACCCACTTTGAGACACACCCCATAAATGTAGAAATGTCAATGAAATGTCACCAAACATGGGTAACACCCTTGTGATTTCAATAGCATTGGCCCGGAGCTTGAGGATCCGCACAACTTATTTTTACCAGTCAGACTCACTACTGTCTAACCAAGATCTTAGTCCAAATCCCATTTGATGAATTCCCATAATTATCCATAATTCATAATTCATATTTGATAATTCATCAACATTTATGGGAATTCATTTCATTCATATTTGCCAAACACCAACAATGTTGATGAATTATCAAATATGAATTATGAATTATCAAATATGAATTTGGGAATCAATCACCAACAAAACCCAAGAAAAAATCCTCATTCCCCAGACTTCTGCAGATGATCCCGTAGCCGTGATGAAGACCCGTCGCCGCGCATCCTTGGCGCTGCGCCAGGCGGGGGATTTACCAGCGATGATAAGGGACTTATGCAACAGACATGGGGACTTCACTGATTTAGAGTTTTTTTGGCATATTAATCACCATTAATCACCATTAATCACCATTAATCACCATTAATGACCATTAATCACCATTAATCACCATTAATCACCATTATTTTTTGGTGTATTTTTTGGCGTATTGTTTTTTTTGTTTCGTAGCTGACTGGCAACAATGATGACTGAATTTTTCGGATTTAGAGATCTGGCAAAATTCGGGTGAACCGGCAGCAGAAATGGGGATTTCAAGCATGTGATTCGACATGGGGAGTTGAGTTGTTCCATCCGACATGGATACATACCAGAACTCATGAGGATATCATCAGAATGGTGGCGTTTGGGGTGTCCGAAGAAGTATGTAATCCACCGAGAGATCCTTAATTCTATGAATGAGGAATGTCACTGATATAACTTGTAGAACCCCCGTTTGGCTTAAGACTGCTTTTACCGTTTTGGTGCAGGAGGGGGGGGGTATTGGTGCACGGCTGGTGCGCGGAAAAGGAAAATAGGGGCAAGGGTGGGTCTGGGAAGGGAAAAATAGGTGCGGGAGTGGGTTCTTGCCAATCTATGGATCCAGTCAGGATCCCGTCGGGACCCAGTCGGGCACCAATTTTTGCATTTTTGGGCACCGCTTTTGGCCAGTCGGGATCCAGTCGGGATCCAGTCGGGATCCAGTCGGGATCCAGTCGGGATGTCGGGAGTCGGGCAGCCAAATTCATAAAAAATAGCATTTTTGCAGTGTTTTTGCATGTTTTTCGGTGATTTTGGCTGCTTCCCGACAGGTCCAAACGTGGTGCCAAAAATTCGAAAATTGGTGCCCGACTGGATCCCGACTGGATCCCGACTGGCCAAAAGCGGTGCCCAAAAATGCAAAAATTGGTGCCCGATTGGGTCCCGACTGGGTCCCGACTGGGTCCCGACTGGATCCCGACCCGGTTTCTTCAAAAAAACACCTATTTCCTTAAATTTGAGCACCTATTTTTGAAATTTTAGCACCTTGCCGTGCACCACCCCCCCCCCCCCCTCCGGACCCCCCCCCCCACCAGTCTTAAGCCAAACACGGGCTTGGCAAGATATAACACGGGCATGTTGGAAGTTTGTCCGGCAAATCATTTTTTGATGCCATACCATGCAATGCCATGCCATGTCCTATACGAATCTTCGTTATGGTTTGTCCCAAGAAACTGCTGGCCCCCCCCCCCCCGAAATGATCGAAGGATCCCAACTTTTTTTGAGGTACATGTTGATCCTTTTTGAGGTAACCGACCTCACCAGGTCACTAAGTGCCAAAGTTGGGTTGCTACTGAACATAATTACTTGGTCTCCGACCCGTCAATCATGTCAATCTCCTTTCTCCACGTTTATGGATGACATCTCAATCTTTGCCGCTTGAATATTCCTTCTTGGTTGAATATCCTTTCTTTGTATGGTTAGAACCTTCTTTTTTGATCTTTTTTGCTGGTCAACTTCCATCAACTTCCCATGCCTGGTAGAATCCCAGCTTGCTAGGGAAAAGCCAGGTGGTTATCAACAACACCGAAGAAGCGCTCAGACACCGCAGTGGAGGTTTAGTGCAGGCAGGGACCACCAAACACATACCAAGGATCATGATATATCATATTTCTTATGCCGGTGAAAATAACATGCCCTATTTTCACACCTAGGTCGCGTAGGAGGATTCTAATTGAGTACCAACCATGTTAGTTTTTCATATGAGTCTTGGGATAGGGATTGGGCAAAACCCTACAATTCTTCTGAAGATTGCGCTTGGATCATCAAATCATCAACCACCTGTCTTCTGCGGACAGGATCCAGGTTGTACAAGTTTGGTTCTCAAAATGCGACACATCGGGGCACAAGACCTATAGCATTCTATAGTGTAATACAGTATATATATATAATATAATATTAATATCATATCGATCTATAAATATACTATTTGACCATTATACAACATTTTCCGACACGAAGCTGAGGGACAAGGATGGCTTCCGAAGCATCTGAATCTAAGTTGAACCTGGAGGCGATTCTGAAGCTCCATAGCGCCGCGAAGGTTTTGACATCTTTATCTTTACTTCGGTGGATTTTCCCATCTTTTTCTCACCTCCATTCCCATAGGATCCATGTATGGTATATATGCTAACATTTGGGGTATATTGATGCTAAATGTTACCATATATAGCATACATGGATCCTATGGGATTTAGGGTGATGACCTCCATTTTCGGTGGATTTTCCATAGGAAAATCTCGGACACCCGGAGACTTCGGTGGATTTGTCCGTCGCCAGGACTTCCTCCGCAGGGATAGCGAGGCCACGCGGCAGCTCTCCGACGAGCTGAACCGATTTCTGATCGTGGCCGGGCTGGCCGGGCTTCGCAAGGGTTCCATGGGGAAGCCATAGAAAAACCCGGCAGAAATAGGCAGTGATTTCTGGTGATTTCTGGCACATCCACCTGAGTTCGATCGATTTTTGTCGCTCAAACTTGGAGTGAAACTAACATTGCCATGGAATCCATGGAATATCACGAGATCTTTTCGTAAATCATCGATCGAGAGGATTATTTTCATGTGCATGTTCCATAGCTATATTATACGTTTGTTCACCGGAGAATATCCTCATCTACACTTGACAAATGGATATGATGAAATCCAGGTGTTTGTTAAGATATGTTTGGTGCCACGATCGAAAACTTCGACACCTTGAACAGATGGGGAAACCATGGCCCATTGAATAGGAGGATTACGTTTGTTCCGATTAAAAATGATGACTGTTCATTGCCGTGTTTGATTACCAGAGGGTTTATTGATATATACCCACGTATATGCATGATATGTTTGATAGTGTTCTTTTTTAATAGTTGTGGACTTCATATTTCGATTAGTTGAGGATTGAGAATATGGAGAATTGATGAGAGTAGTTTGAAACTGATGAGAAACACATGCTATGAATTAGACTCAGCACAAAGTGGTTAAGTTCAATATCTGTGTAAGTTGTTCTGAACTAACAATTTGGTTGATTTTGCCAAACAAAAACAACCAAAACATAGATAGGACATGATGGAACCACCTTGCGATCGTGGTTTGGCACCAAAACATTTGAGGGTGATTTCAGCTACTACAATGGGGAATGTAGCTAAATAGGACCGTCATCCAGCAGACGGGAAATACTTAGGAACCAAGAGCATGCCTGGGTCAACTTGGAACTTGTTGCGTGTGTCTGCAAAAGGGGTATATCTCTAATTCTTATGCCATTTTAATCGGGAACATATGATGATCATCCATTTCAATTCGTTTTTTCCCTAGGATTTTCAGACAAAGCCAGTTATGGCATGGCATCGTGATGGCCGCCAGAGATTACCCTAGTTTTTCGCTGCAAGCCACCCACATGTAAGTGTTCGTTCCCGTCTAGGGGCTGGGCTTTCGGCCAGTTGGAATCCCTGTGGGTTTGTCTGAAAAGGGTATCCTCAATTAACTATTGGATTACCATCATTTTTCATCATTGTTCCATATGTTCAAAACATTTTTTGTGACGGACACTGACACATATTCCATCTCATTCCAATAATTATAGTATATAAATTATATATATTATATTATATATTATATATATATATACTGAAACAAACAATCCATATAAATGACCATAAGTGGGGGTTTTAGACATCCCCATGTGCTGCCCCGAGGATTCGTCAGGGAGCGAGGAGGAGGGGTCCCGACAGCAGGCCCATTTCCAATCTTCAAGACGGAGATTGGTTGGTTAAAACCCTCTACATGGGACAATAATGGGAATATAAAATGAGGATATTAATATATAACTTATACAACCATCAATGAGGGGATATCATCCTAGAACGACCTCATGTCGCGGCGTCTCTGTAAAGGGTGGTTAGGATATGGGCAACTATCCCAAAATAGGCTCATTTCAGCTCAGTGAACTATTAGTATGTTTTTATCCAGAACGACCAGACCGGAGATATGTAAAAACTATGTAATTAGAGACAAAATATACACACATAAATGACCGGCAAAGGTTGGCCATGTTGTAGCCAGCAAGAAATAAAGGTGAAAGCGACGAGAGTTGTCATTCAACTCCAATACTTCTGGCACCACTGGTGATGTATCGAACAAACCAGGGGTGATGTAGCCAGGATCCAATCTTGACTTCCCGCACGGTCCAGGTGGCCGCTTCGGAATGGAAAGAGAAGAGGCTTTTTGGTGGATTTTTTGCGGGCTATGATGGGCTTTGGGTTGAAGTTTAAATCGAAAGTTTCCCAAAGTTTTGTAGATTATTGAACTATGATTATAATATATTATATATATTGTATATTATATATATTATATATTATATATATATATTATATATATATTATATATAATAGTTGAAATATACCGACCCCTGAGCCCCACTATGTATAGCATAGGTAGTAGGTCTTATGTAGGCATGCCGTAGCTATGAGTACCAACGTAGTTCCAAGTAGATACACCTCAATGTGTACAGTTTGCACCTCATACTTAGATGCGTTAAGTATGTAGTATAGCCTTAGGTAGAAACAGATGTAACTACCATCCCTAACAACTACCTGGGTTGGGTTTAATGTTACATGCTGTTGACCCGATGGCTCAAGTGCCTTAATAGCAAAAAGGTGCTTGGTTGAATGCACAGGGTTTGGCGGATTAGTTTCCCCTTCTTTTGGGTTTCTGTTCCGACCCCCTGTTTGTCTGGTTATCAGCCGTAAGGCTTGTTTTTCTGTTGGTTGGGGAACCTAATCCGTCAAACTTTGTTTAGGCCCTAACACTTTTCGCACTTTCACTGTTCCCGTCGTGCATGCCCTCAGAAGGGTCGGAAGAGGTCGCAGCTGATCACAGCGCGACTGAGACAACACCAGTGGGTGGATCCGAGGTGGCTGGCGAAGCAGAAGGTGTTGAGGAAAATCCTCCACTGACTGTTGACCCGGTAGCTGAGGACTCCAGAAACTGGGCCGACCTGTCTGAGGTATTGGAGGAGTCGACCGCGCCTTCTGATCAGGTAGCAACTGCTGAACTTGTCCCCGTGAAGGAGGAGGAGCAGGAACTACAGGAGGCTCAGTCGTTGGGTGCAGTTTTATCAGCAATAGGTCTGCCAGAGGAGGTCGCTGACGAGCCCGTCGCGACGGAGGAGAGTGCACTGGACTTTGAACAACCTTCAGATCAACCATTTTTGGAAGAACCGCTTCAAACGGACAATCCGGCCGAAGCTGCTTTCACGGACATTGATCGTGCAAAGGAGGAACAACAAGATCCAGATCACCTTTCTCCGGTACCTTCTCCTGACCAGGCCGAGTGCGAAGCTGAAACAACAGATCTTTTAGGGTTAGGCACTGAAGCGAGCCCAGTAGGAGTTGAGGCAGAAGTGGAAGCCGAAGGCCCACCTGCCGAAGCATCCGAAGCAGCCGTTGCATCCGAGCCCTTGGTCGCTGACACATCCGGTGTCGCGACAGAAGCCAACACTAGTTGCCCCGATCAAATAGTCCCACCACCAACTAGCCCTAATCTTGTTGACCCAGGTGCCGATCCTATCCAAGTAGGACATTCCCCCGCTAGTTCATCAACAGCCCACCGAACAAGGGTTCGATCCAGCAGGGGCGGTGCCACAACCAGGTGGCAAGAAGCAAAGCGAGCTTGGTGGAACGACTTCGAGGCATACCAAAATTGGCTTTACCATAACTCCGGAGGGGATATTGTAGGTGGCTTTTGGTTAAGAAAGATTTCTTACGAATACGCCGACGAAAGCACTCGCTGGTTGATAGCTCTTCATTCAAGACTTGTTGAGGAGTTCCCAACATCACAGTGCTTAGCTTTGGCCTACCAGATCCTCATCCCTTACAAAGAGTGGGCTCACACCTACGGTTTGGACAGGCGTAGAGGTACATCACACGCTGAGCAAGTGATAAACTATGGTGATCTACCCCCAAAAAGGATCATCAATCAACGAATCTTAGGGGCAGAGCACCCACGCCCAGAAGAGTGGGATAGGTATTATAGATACATAGGCCCACAGCAGCAACCCCATCCAAAAGTGGTAAGGCCTGCTGCCGCAACACCCGTTGCTGGCGCGGCAAGTGGAGGCACAGAACCTACTCCGGTCCAGCAAGGACCCAAAGAGCCTGGGCATCCACCGCCGAACTGGCAACCTTCATTGCGAAGACCACCTGAGCCAGCAGTGCCACCGCGGCCAAGGGTTACTGTTTCTGTCCATCCGGTCCCACAAGCCCCAAAGTCAGATTCTCAAGGGGTCGCTGCCTCTGGGCGCGACGTAGCACCAGTCCCAGCTGCTAGCCCTGCTAAGCCACCAGCTAAAGCTAGGCCTAAAGCTCCTGATTCTAGTGCCACAACCCTTGCAGATAGAATTCAAAGTTTGCCACCTCCACCTAATAACATTCCCCCTAGTCCGACCCTTCATAAGCAACCACCTTTACCACCACCACCATCTCATCCGCCGCCAACTGCACAGGAGCTCGCTGCCCGCAGTTCCCAGCCAGCAGAGGCGCGAGAAGAGGCTGCTCCGGAGGATCCCAACGATCCACCGCCTGAAGAGGAGCAGTGGGTGGAGGAGGAAGAGGAAGAGGAAGCCTTGGAGGAGGACGAAGTGGTTGAAGTTGAGGTTGAGGCCGAAGGTGAACCTGAATTCCCTGACTTTACAACAACTGAACACGGCCGTGAGGTTTCCACGCGCCGTCGTAGGCCTAAAAGAACTAGGTCCAATCCGCCATTGCCTGTCAATCTAGTCCCAAGGGAGACCCGTGAACGCATTGAACTTAATCAAGAACTTTATAGAGCCCGAACCATAACCGGTGTTTCTAGGAGACCTCTTGCTTTAAGACCCCAAGTGCACGGTTACCCCGAAATTAGAATTGACTCCGCTGGCACCTGGGCTAGGGTCGCTGATCCTCCGATCGCGTACGCGCCGCAGACTTTGCCGTTCATTGTGCCGCACGCCGTGGCACCAGAGCTTGGGGTCAACCCACACGAGCTTCCCGACTCGTTGTGGCGTGATCCTGCACTTAGATCCCATCGTACTGTTCTTGGTTCAAGTAATTTAGACCCCAACAGTGTTTATAATCTTGATACCAATAACCCCGGTACTGAATCTGAGGGCTCTGAAACTGCCGATACTCGAACCGCCAGGTTTGTTTCATCAGGTCAGGCATTTGTCGGCCAGCAAGAACCTTTCGACGCTGGCTTCGCTGAGCGCACCCCTGCCCGTCCAATTGAGTCTCCACCAAAGAGACAGCGTCCTAACATAAGAACCTCCCGAATCCAACGTGATAAGCCGGCACAGCCCAGAAAAGATCCGGTTTCTGCTGCACCTCCACCTGCAGCCCCAACAGTACCATCTTTGACTGTTCCCCCATTAAGCGGTTCTAGTAGTTCAGCTTATCCCTGGAGGCAATCCTTGCAAGGTGCTGGAACTGGGGTCGCTGACACAGCCCGTGTCGCGACAGAGACCGTATCAGAGCCAGCCGGCTCTCCCGTTGCACGATCCAGGTCAAGAGCACCCTCAGCCGAGACTGCGCCCGCAGTTGCTGCCAGACAAAGGGGAAGGGAAGTACCAATTTCCAATAAGATTTCATCTAAGTCTCGCAAAAGAGCTAGTTCCGTTCCTGTGCCAATCCGTGCAAAGGGGGCTGCTGTCCCCGACACGCCCCAAAGGCCTGAACCGTTGCCACCAGCTCCAGAGAAAAAGAAGAATCTGCCTTGGAAACATCCACCTGTGAACATCGGGCCTGCGACACCCGTTGCACCTGTGGCACCTGCTGCACCCGCGGCACCTGTGGTAATTCCCCCAAGACCTAATAGGCCTGTTCCCCCTAATCCAGCTAGTCTTAAGCCTGTAAAACCTCCTCCGCCAGGAGTTGGGGGGCCAAGACCTGCCGGTCAACCGTCCCGAGATCCTCCTCCACTTGATCCCGAAGGACAGCAGCAGACGCAAGAGCAAAGCTCAGGTTCTGGCCTTGCACCCCACGTCCGTGGGCGGCCTTTGCCTGACCCAACACCAGATCGGCCTGAGGGGGTCGCTGGCTCTGTGCCGCGACATTACCAGCATCAACCCAACTTAGTCTCTAAGGTAGTCCACGTTAATACATCCAACGTAGTTGTTTGTATCGACTGGCACGATACCATTGACCAGGCTCTCAACGCCGTAGGTGAATTGTCTTCCCACTTAGTTGATAAGTTTCGGTCATTGACTAGGATTGCTGGTAATCAAATTGAGTTCCACATTGTTTCATACGCCGGCCAATCCAAGATTGAAAGCACCAAGGCCGGTGCTGAGCACGTGATTAGCCAGCTCATTGCGGAAGGATTGCCGTTTCGAGAAGTGCACCTGGCACGCTATCCTTGCGGTAGGCAGGGCAAATCCTCGATCATCTCCGCTCTTCAGGCACATTGTCTCATCGACGACCGTTCTGACATCCTGAACGAGTGCAGGCAACTCGGCATCAAAACCATCCGCTCAGAGGGGCGTTCAGACAGGGAACTCTGCTGGATTGCGGAGGTAGAGGACTGGCTACGTCTTGAAGGGGTCGCCCAGATCCTGGAGAATCGCCGCCCAGTCCCTCTTAGGACCAACCAATTTTACCCCAATTTTGGGGGCCAGGACGATCGAACACTTTGGTAGACCCTGGCACAAGTCCAGCGGTTCTACAACATCCGGTAGGTGCATCCGAAACGCCGAGGTAGCTGAGCTTGCTCGCTACTCTCCGTCGGTCTGTCCCTGTCGTTTGCTGAGTGTCTTTTGTCCCGTAGCATTTGCCTTTTGTTTTTAGTTCAGTGTTGTTTTGCGGTCAGAGCTAGGGTCATTACCGCTAGCGAAGCCGTATTGCATCCGAACTTCAATACAACTTGAATTAATTTCAATTGCACTTTATTATCTTAATATCCAACTTGCGAAGACTTTGTTGGTTGAGGTAGTATTGTGCTGCATTGGTCTTTTGTCCCATCACTGCACACTTTTGCTTGGGACGCTGAGCAAAGCTCGCGTTGGATCACATCGTTGCAGTTGAGCGCAAAAGTTCAGCCGAGTTTGGGTCAAGATGTCAGGCATTTCTCCCCCTTCTGATCCTAGTTCATCTAACAGTAGGTCAAGGAGTAGTCCTGAAACTTCTAATCCAAATGCAACAAGGGTCCCGGCGGTTGTTACCTCCCTGGTTCCACGAAGAATCCAGTTGCCTTCAACTAGGGATGCCATGCGTGTTGATGAGTCATCTGATACTAGTGTGGAAGCATCTCAACAAAATAGATTTAGGCAAAGGGGTCCCCATGGTCCAAACCCAAGCAATAGTCCTGATGAAGATAATCCTGTAGACCTTAGTGCAACCCAAGCCACTTTCCTTGCGGGTGCTGCTGTAACCCAAGCGCACCATGCCGCCACTATCGCAGACCATGCTAGTAATGTTGCTATCCAATCCCAATTAGAAGCCTTCCAAGCTAGACAAGTCATCGCACAGCAGCAATCCGACTTTGGCCAGGTCGCTGCAGAAATGCGCGACGCAGCAGCAAGGGCCATCCTGCACAACCAGGAGGAAGCCCACGCCGCTCTGGCTGAAAGGGACAGGGGTTCGGAGTTGTTTGAGCACAACCTCTCTCAACATGCCCAACAATTAATTTTTGGGGCTAGGCAACATGCTCAGCAGGAAGTCTTAGAAAGTCAAGCGGTTTTGCAACGGGAAGCCCAACAATTTGTGGAATCTAATGTTAGACCACTTCAACAACAAATCAATTTGGGTAACCAACAATTGGCCACTCGGGAAGTTGAAATAACTGAAAGGGATACTAGGATTGCTCTCCTGGAGCATGAGCTGGCAGAAGCCAGACGCCAAAACAACTTGGCTGTAGCATCCCCGGTTCCAGTTTCCCCCACTTCAGGTTCTGCCCTCATGGACTTTCTTGCGGATCTTCCCCGAGAGAATATAGGTCAAAGGGTCATTCCTGAAGATGAGCAAACTATGGAAAACTTCAATCTATTTGAGGGTTATGTTCCAGCTCCAGCTCAAACACCAGATGTTCGTGCTAGGCCTTTTGGTTCCCCACAAAATACTCCAGTTTCCCTGCAAGAGGTTTCAAATCCAATGGTTGTAGATGCAACTACTTGGGCCACCCCCAGGGTTTCTGTTGGCCAATCATCCCATGAAGTAGCACCAAATGTTGTTCCGACCATGCCTCAATCTTTTCACCCTCCGGGTGCCACACCGGTGACTGTTATGGCGAACCCCCAACCTGCGGAGTTGGCAGTTGCCAACTTGTCCATGCCAGCAAATGCCATGGTACCTAGCGCTAATGTTGCAAGTGGTTCGAATCCAACAGAATCAGCTTTAGTCCAACAACTTTTAGCTGAAGTGAGTAGATTGACCAATGCATTGCAATCGCAACAGCAGCAACTTCAACAGATGCAACAACAACAATCTCAGCAGCTCACTGCCCCTGCACCCCTGCCGATAGCACCTCCGTGCACGCCCCCAAAGGGCGCTGCTGCTAGCGCACCGGGCTTAGGTCCAACCAATGCTAGTGCTGCGGGCACTCCCTGTGCAAACTCTCGTTTTGGGTCCATAGGTCGTGCACCTCCACCGCAGCAGGTGTTGCCGCCAGGGTTGCCGCCACTTCCGTTGGCGCAACAGGGTTTAGTTGTTGACAATACCACATCTTATCACCATATTGGTTCTGCTAATAGATCAGTTGATTCAGGTAGCTCAGAGTCCTCCTCGGATTCTGGTGAGTTTCACTCAGTGCGTGCCCCATTAGTCCTTACTGAATGTAGGATTTGTGGTGACCTCCATGAAGAGATCGAATGCCCGCATCTTACCATGAACCAACCCTATTTAGCCCCACAGCCACCTGCTGTTAACTACGCGGATGATGAAGAAGATACCATTAGGATAAAATCCTTAGTTGACATGGTTTTTCCGAATCCACCAGAAAACGCAGGTCAAGCCCGTGGATATATCAATCAGGTGTTGATGTCAATAGGCAAACTCCAAAAGACCCCCGGTAATGAAGTTTACCAATGGGCCCAAGAGTGCCTAACCACTGATGAAGCTGTTCTTCAAGCCGATCCTAGGTACCCCCGCACCGATCGAGAGATCGCTTCCAGACTCATAAAGACCTGTAAGCGCGGTAGGTTTGGTCTTGTTTTTCAGCAAATGGTAGAAGCAGAGCGCGCAGCTAGTGGTGCAATGCCTTGCGGGCGCGCGATGTTGCGTAAAATATTCAAACATTTCCAATTGGAGCGTGACCGCATTGGCATGCTTGGCGAGCGGAATCTGTTATCCCTTAGGGTCGCTGGTAACACGGTAGCTGACTTAGAGGCCTTTAGGGATAAGTATATTTACGTGATGTCTACCATTCCCTTAGAGGATTTACCGCGACAACAAACGCTGTTTAACCATCTCATCGACGAACTAGAGCGCAATGCCGTGATCGCCCCAAAAGTTGTTAAAGCTAGGGAAGCCCGACTAGATAGCCATCGTCGCACCACTGACTGGTTATGGTCTAAGGTTGAACTTGCCATCCAACTTGATCAGCAGAAGCGTAATCGCGCCGAGTTTGATAAGCAGTTGAAGTTGAAGCCTGCTGCTGGCTATGCTGGCACGCAACAAACCCCCGATGATAAAATCGCTGGTGCCCCTGCACCAACCCCTAATCCCAAAGCTAAGGCCACGCCTAAGAACCAGGGTTCAGGGGGGGGTAATCCTCAACCAAAGAAAACCCCTAAAAAGGAGGACGTGAAGGCAGCTCCTGCCCCGAAAGCGAAGCCCAAGGCCAAGCCATCCGGTCCAAAGCCGCCTCCGCCCAACCGAAAGGGCAACACGACCCCGCGTGGGGAAGAAGCCAAGAAGGTAGCCAACATGAGCGCTTCCGAAAAGGCCAAAACCCCTTGCATGTTCTATGCATACAATGCATGCAAAGCTAAGTCGTGCGCATTCCTCCACTCAGACACCAACAAGTATAAGGGACCTCCTCCTAGAGCACTTGGTAAAAGCGGTAAAGCCCCTGCCAAAGCTGCTGCTAGTATGGCAACTGTCATAATCCCAGAGGTCGCTGCCGATGGCGCGACTAATAATCCTGAACCCATCAATGCCATGCCAATGAAGGCCTCCAAATCCATCCCTTGGCTTTGGGACACGGCCGCAGGTCGACACTTGATTGGACGCCAAGCCCTCACACCAACCATGAAGGAGCACTTGCAGCAATCACCCAATCCTGTTGCTTTTGCTACCGGAGGTGGCAGCCAGCCTGGCCAAGAGTCACTAGCCTTTAATGGAAGTAAGATTCTTGAAGGTGAAGAGGTCTATGTCCTTAAAGAATGTCCTCCCGCACAAAGCATTGGTAAGACTGTCATAGATAAGGGTTACATGTTTGTCTGGGATCCTAGAGAGAATGTCCCCTACTTGATAGCTCCAGAAAATATCAACAGGTGTAGGATGAAAGTTCCCCGGAATGCTAGAATCTGTGCATCTAGGGTAGTTGAATATGTTCCCCAGTATGATGAAGAGTTGACCCCACGTCATTTTGTGCCCAGCGAGCACCTTGCTCCTGTGTCAACTGCCGTGCCAGCTCCGCCTGTGGAAACTGATGCTCCCGCTGATGATGAAGAAGATCCTAACGACCCTGGCTATGCCCCTAGCTTTGGTGGTAGTGACCTTCCTAGTCCTTCAGAATTAGATGAAATTCTAGATCCCGAGCCTGTTGAGGACGCTGCTGGGCCCCCTAGCGCGTCGGAGCCTAAACACCCAATGGATGATAAGCTTTTGGTAGAGCTAGGTGATGGTGAGCCGCCTAAGGATGAAGTTCTAAAGCAGCAAGCCACTAGCCCTGAACATCTGCGTACCCATTTTCCCAAAAATCCCTACTGTCCTTTGTGCCACATAGCAAAAGATACCGCCATGAGGGTTTCACATGTCAAAGATGGCAAAGCCGATGATTTTGTTGATCCCCCAAAGCAGCCGCTAGAGCAGCTCGCTACAGATGATGTTATCTTAGCTAAAGGGTCCGAACACTTGGGTGTAGGTATAGGGGGAATAAGGTCGCATCATGTCATCCGCGATGCGTACTCTGGTGCGCGTGTTGCATACCCATTGTCTAAACGTACTGCTGACGCGCATGCTCGCAACTTTAGGCATTTCTTAGGATTGCGTGGATCAGAGCTCACCACCCGAACGTTCATCAAAATGGACGAAGCAGGCGAGCTTGAGCAGGCGGCACATGCCGTAGGCATGGTTCCGGAAACCTCGTTACCGAACAGATGGCCCCACAATGCCATCCTCGAGAGAGATGTTCGAGAGGAGAAAGAATGTTGCCGCACTGTTCACCTCCAATCTGGCCTTCCCTATGAGTATCACACATATAGCTATCCATATGCCTGCCTTTCAATGTCATTCGACAAGCCTTCAATAGCCGACCCCGACAAAACCCAATGGGAGTCGCTTACTAGGAATAAGTTTGATGGCATGAGGTTATGCTTTGGTCAGTTAGTGTATTACCGTAGGAAGTCACCCACCAAAAGGACTTTGGAGCCCAACATGTCACCTGGTCTATTTTTGGGTTGGAGGATTGATCCCGGTTTCCGATATAGAAATATCTTAAGGGTGTTAGATTACCAAGAGTATCGCACTAGAGGTGGGAATTCAGCCGTTGATGTTCCAGAAGCAGAAATCTTTGTCCCTGAAGGTGATCCTGTTTTTCCAGTAGGTTTTTCACGCCACCAAGCTCTCATCAGGGGGGACAACCCAGATGATCTTAAGTTGCCTGAATATGCCTTAAAGGATGTGCCCTTCCCCAAGGAGGGCGGAATAGCCTCACCCTCTACACCAGGTCTCAAAAGTCGTTCTGTTTATATAACCGTAGACCGTATCCTTAAGTGGAAAGAGACCCCTGGTTGCAAAGGCTGCGCTGGCCATTCGCGCGTGCACACTGATGAGTGCAGAGCCCGCTTCGCAATGTTGGTTGAAAAAGAAAAAGAAGCCGAAAAAGAAAAGAAAGCTCCACCACCCACAAGTGAGACAGAAGCAGAAGACAAGGATGATGAAGCACATGGCATCATCTTCCATGGTGAGGATCTGCCTGATCCCGATCCGATACCATCTCACCTCTCCGTAGAGGACAGAGCATTGGTTGAGGAAATCTTCATAAGAGGTGAGGTACCAGGGTCATCCGAACCCAGTGCTCCAGCCGAGCCTGCTGTTTCCGTTTCTGGTGTAGCTATTCTTCCCCAAGTTGCCAATCGATGTTCCGACCTATGCCAAAAGTCGCTGCCTGTTTTTGGTTGCCCCGCTGTAGGTAAGCCAACTAACCGCGATAATCGTAGGAGCCGGAAAGCTGCCAAGAAAGCTTCCAGACCCAATGCCAAGTCAACCATGTTTGAATTTGCTTGTTCTGAGGACTCCCAGATGGGTTTTACTCACCAAGGATATGGCATTAATCATGTTAGACTTTGTAAGGATAGGATAGACCTGGGAGATGAGTCACAATGTGAGCAACTAGACTATCAGATAGATGAAGCCGCTAAAGTTGCACCTCCACACATGTGGGCCTCTATCCCTTGCACATCCGGATCCCCTTGGCAGTACATCAATAGGAAGAGGGGTGGTGCCGCATTCATTAGGAAGCTTGCCCACCAGGTCAAAGAGTCCAAACGGTTGTTTAAGAGTTTTTCCAAACGCGCTGAAAGGGTTCTCAATCATGGTGGTACTGTAACGTTTGAATGGCCAAGACCTTGCTCTGGCTGGAAAAGGCCTGACGTTGTAGCATTCTTTGAGAAGCATCCCCAGTTTATGACCGTTGATTTTGAAGGGTGTACCGTAGGTTTAACCGACAGAAATGGTTATCCCATCAAAAAGCCATGGAAACTCAAGACCACTTCTCCCCGAATTGTAGAGGCGTTTCAAGATATGCGGTGCCGATGCCAGCAACCTCATTCCAGATGTGAGGGAGCTGAGACCACTCGCTCCGCAATGTATCCGCCCCAAATGACTAATCTAATTGCGCAAGCTTTGTATCCCGCAAAATGTGCCCAGCAGTCCGTTCCTGCTATGCCTTGCCGACCGGCAACTAGCGAGCCTCAACCCCATAGGGAAATTGAGCAGCACCTTAAGCATGTATCCCCATTAGCTGGTTTTGAAGATTTAGCCCTAGCTGTTGAATCAGACCCCACCGCTAATAGGTTGGTTACAGAACTTCTTGACCACGAACAATTGATCGCCCAAGCCTTCCACCTGGAAGACCCAAAGGCGCCAACGCCTGAGATCAAGGCAATGGTCACTAAGCTCTTATCCCGTGCAGAGATGCTGTCCAATCCCAAGGCCCTCGAGGCAATCCGTGCCGAAGCCGATGGTTTGGTTAAGGCTGGTACTTGGGATCTTAGCTCGGTCCGCGAGAAGGAAGATGTACGCAAAGAAGCTAAGGCTTCGGGTGTATCAGTACACTTTGGTCAGCTCATGACCATCGCGTCCATTAAATTCTACGAGCTTGCAGACCACCTTCACAAAATGAAGGGGCGCATTGTGTACAGAGGAGACTGCGCAAAGGACGAACATGGTGCAGCCGCGGTTTACCAAGAACTCGGCGCAAATCCCACCTCCGTCCAAGGGCTAAACGCCTGCCTGGCGTATGGGTCGCTGCCGGGTAACCGCGCGACGGCTGCAGATGCAGTCAAAGCTTACGTCCAAGCACTGTTATCTTCCAAATACAAAACCTGGATTGAGCTTCCCCCGGAGCTCCGCCCTAAGTATTGGAAACAACAGTTTGTTAAGCCCGTAGTCCTCTTAATTAAAGCCTTATACGGTCATCCTGATGCCGGAGGTCTGTGGGAACAACATCTAAAAGTCATCATCAAGAACCTTGGTGGACAGGAAGTTCAAGAATACCCAGGAAACTTTTTCTTCCCAGATACAAAGTTACTTCTGTCAACTTATGTAGACGATTTAACTCTTGCTGGCCCCGCCGACCAGCATGATGCATTCTGGAGTAAGTTAACTTCCGTGGTAGACATTGAACCCCCAGAGCCCATCTATAGGATTCTTGGACGCAACCATGTTGTTACCCCACTATCCAAGACCGAAGGTCATGAAAAGTGTGCAGCCTTCCAAGCCCAAGATGGCATGGTTTTTGACATGGCAGACTACGCTCAGCAGACCGTAGATTTGTATAAGTCAATAACTGGTGTCACCAAACTCAAGCATGCCGCCACGCCATTTCCACCTGAGGGATCCATCACAATTGAAGATGATGAAACTAAAGGGGAACTAGCTCCAAACGCATGTAAGATTTTGATGAAAGCCCTTTGGTTAGGTAGACTTGCACGTCCCGACATCATCAAGCCTATCAATGATCTGGCCACAAAGGTCCAGTCGTGGTCCAGGGGGGATGACAAGAAGGTCCTAAGATTAATCCAGTATATAGCCTCAACCCCACACTACAGGTTAGTAGGTACTATTCAGGACAAGCCTGAAGACCTAGAGCTCAGACTGTTTGTCGATGCCGACTTCGCCGGCGACAGATCCACTGCACGCTCAACCTCTGGTGGCTTTTTGGTTTTAACTGGCCCTAGTTCCTTCTTCCCACTTGCATGGATTAGCAAGCGCCAAACATCCACTTCTAGATCGACCACGGAAAGCGAGGTTGTTAGTTTAGCGCATTCGCTTTATCAAGAAGGCTTGCCTGCCTTACAGTTATGGGAGCTGTTGCTCGCACGCTCCGTAACCCTTAAGGTCCACGAAGATAATCAAGCAACAATCCTAGTTGTGAAGAAAGGATATAGTCCCAAGCTTCGCCATATAACTAGAACACACAAAGTTAATTTGTCTTGCCTGTCTGAAGTCTTCAGAGATGACTCTGCCGAGATAGAGTACACCCACACCGATGACCAGGCGGCAGACATATTCACTAAGGCATTGCCTCCACACAAGTGGGCAGCAGCACTAATCCTTCTAGGAATACGTACTGACCTTCCCTTAGACCTTAAATCCAAAGCCTAGGTCGCTGTGAACGTCCGTTCACGCGACAGTAGCCGCTTAGGATGCTGCCAATGCGCAGTGCGTGTGGAACAGGCGAGGGGGGAGTTGAAATATACCGACCCCTGAGCCCCACTATGTATAGCATAGGTAGTAGGTCTTAAGTAGGCATGCCGTAGCTATGAGTACCAACGTAGTTCCAAGTAGATACACCTCAATGTGTACAGTTTGCACCTCATACTTAGATGCGTTAAGTATGTAGTATATAGCCTTAGGTAGAAACAGATGTAACTACCATCCCTAACAACTACCTGGGTTGGGTTTAATGTTACATGCTGTTGACCCGATGGCTCAAGTGCCTTAATAGCAAAAAGGTGCTTGGTTGAATGCACAGGGTTTGGCGGATTAGTTTCCCCTTCTTTTGGGTTTCTGTTCCGACCCCCTGTTTGTCTATAATATATATAATATATATATAATATATATATAATATATATAATATACAATATATATAATATATAATATATATAATGTATATAATATAATATATATATAAATATCCAAATAACCTCTCTTCATAATATCCTTAGCCCTCATTTCTCTTCAAGGTACCTAGTTTTGACCTGTTCCTCGGGTCAAAATCGGTTGCACTCTCTATGGTGCCTTTGCATGCCCGAAGTTCTTGGTTGAACCCCTTTTTTTAGGGGTGATATCGGCAATTCTTGTTGATCAAATCCTGTCAGCAGAAACCTTGAATGGATAGTTTAATCAGCCATAAAATAGGGATATATTTACAATATATATATATATGTATACATATACAGTATATATATATTATATACACATACGTACACATGCACGTATGTGCTAACCAGCAGTTTGTCATTGGCCAAGTTTTGGGCAGGCAACGGACCCATATCTTTGCGGACCGCTCTTTTTGGCGGAGAGCCAGACAGATTGCATGCTGCTTGGCCTGCCGGGATTTGTGCGCAAGAAATGCTGGTGGTTTTCGGTATCATGGGTATTTCGCCTGGAATTTTTACTAAAGTGGCCGTGGAAAATGGCTACATGTGTGTATAATAGGTAAATTATGTAAATCATCTACAAATGGGTCATGTTCCATGGTTTTCATCATGATTTCTGGGCATTTTTTGGAATGACGGAGCCCTGGTCGAAGCCCATGATGGTTAGGCGATCATCCCCGGCTTCGGTTTTCCATGGTTTTCCAGCCATGTTTGGACGCTCCAGACTACCATTTGGTGAATGCAAAGTCCCTGCTTTGATGAAAACTTCTGATTTTCCATTACCCTGTCCACCCAGAGCCATAGAGTACATGTTCTTTTGAGATCTTTTGGGAACTCGGACAATGTCTGAAGTTGGATGTTTCTGCTCGTCAAATTACAAACTGAATTGCTTGGTGTCCTGGTTGGTGTCCCAAGGTGCCAGGTAAGCGGTGGGACATGGTGGGACCGACTCCCTTTTCGGATCACCGCTGAAAGTGTCGATGGTTCGTCGAACCAAGGCTTTGAGTATGTCTCCGAGCAGATGCGAAGTAGCATCAACATCTATTGGAAGGAGCGCTTTTTCTTTGTAAGAAAAACATAGAAAAACTTCAGCTTTGCTTCAGGTATATGATACGGTGGGTGGAAATAATGGAATAAACCACCTATCAACTAGTGCAGGATTTCTTCCATCCACCGTATGTCATGATATGTAATGATATGGTAATTTGGCATCATTTTGGACTTCCAGCTGATGGTCTTGTTTGATGTTTCATGCATCTTTAAGGGTGTCTTTTTGCATCACTTGAATCTCGAAATCTCATGTGATTGGCACATGTTGGGAGGCTGGCAACTCGTCCCATGAGTATTGAACGAAATCCATTTGTTTCTAGACTGACTCAATGTTTTGAGTACAGTAGATACAACATCATTTGAAAACATAATGCTCAAGCAACTTCTCTACTCAATGTGAATGTTAATAGATAGACTTTCGCTTCTTAGCCATTTGGCAATGACAAATTATTGACCCTCCACGTTGGATGAGGGCTCCCTTCAGAGCTTGCTAGTGGTGGCTTCATACTGTAACCGCATTTTTGAACCAGCTACAGATCACCATTATTTGTCTCAATGTCAACCCTGGATTGATGAAGCAAATGCGGTTGTTTATTTTCGCTGAAAAGGAATCGATTGCACCACTAAAAATGGATCCTTTAGGGGTTGTGACTGTCCGCTGAAAAGGATTCGATTGCACATATTTTTCGGATGGTTTGAAAGCGCTGATCAGAAACTGTACTTATATACCAGGAACTCTGACAAAGATACACATGCAATATGACATTTTTCGATGTACAGTACATTGTATGTATTGTCATCAGACTTTATATGTATTATATGTAGTCATATTCATATAGCCAGGTTTTACCTAATATTTTCAATGGCCATTTCAGGAACCTAAATTAGAGGTACCTAACATATGTAAGGCCTATATAAGGCCTATGTAAGGGAATATCCCTACAAAATATGGCCTTATATGGTACAGTACCTCCATTTTAGGATCCTGGAATTCCCATTGATATGTGTTCTGTTTCAGGCAATCCCCTAAGCCACAGCCACCACCGGGATCATTACGTTTGTTGGGGCCGCAGATCTTCCCTTAGATGAACAGTGCCAGTGCCCAACATCATAGTACTTACTGTAGCAGGATCATTTCTGGTGCAATATTAATTTTGCATGATAGTCACACTAATTTTAGTTTTTGTTCTAAATATGCTGAGACTATCACCATTTGTACCATTATTGTGATTGCTATTGTAATTACTAGTGTTTCATTGTTATTACTGTTATCACTGCTATCATTATCATTTGTATAATTGCTGTTCTTACTGTATTCTTCTTATGGGTCTTCTTCAATTCTTCTTTTTCTTCTTCTTTCTTCTTACTACTGTTCTGATCATTATATATTGCTATTGATGTCATTATCACCTAGAGGTTTTTTGTTTATGCTTATTGACATCATTGCTATTGCCATTGTCGTTATTGAGTGCATATCAATACTGTTGTCATTATCATTGAATAAATAGCAATAAACCCATCATCATGATTATTGATGATAAACCCATGACTACTGTCATTAGTATTGTCATTACTATTGTCATTACTAGAGTCATTACTATTGTCATTACTAGAGTCATTACTATTGTCATTAATTACTAGAGTCATTGCTATTGTCATTACTATTGTCATTACTATGGTCATTGCTAGAGTCATTACTATTGTCATTACTATTGTCATTACTATTGTCATTACTATTGTCATTGCTATTCTTATTGCTATCATTGACAAGTGACTGATAAGTCATTGATACTATTATTATTAATCATAGTCATTGATACTTATAATCATAGTCTTATTACTATTCGTTATTGATAAGTCATGGATCATTTCGCGAAAAAACCCATCATCTCCCGATCCAAAAACGCCGCTAGGAAAGCCTCAAGGATGCGGTGGACGGACGCCAGCGAGCGCAGATCCAAGCCAGGGACAGAGCGCAACGCAACGCAACGTGTCCGGGGCGTCCATAAATGGTGGTACCCCCAAATTCATATGTGGATACTATAAATAAACATACAAACATACAACAAGATGGGGGTTTCCTGAAATACCCCCAACATGGTTTATAATGGAAATACCATTAAAATATGGATGATGAAGTGGGGTAGCCCTATTTCAGGAACCCCCCAAATGGATATCTATAATGACCGTATATGGAGGTTTCCAGGTTTGATAAAGTGGAGGTAGCGCCAAATCATCCAGTCGTCATGGATGACCATGACGACTAGTTTAACGGTTAACCCATGGTGACGACCGGGGATCCCCATGTAGGAAAGCAACAAAGAACCAACCAGAAACGGCGTCTGAAAATGGGCTGCCAGATCCAATGATTTAGAAAAGTACTGGTCATTTTGGTGTATACCCTCTGGTAATTTAACATAGCTATGGAAAATCACCGTTTTTAATGGGTAAATCCACTATAAATCACCATTTTCAATAGCTATGTTAGTTTACCAGAGGGTACTTCATTTTCAGACATCCTTTTTGGTGATTTAAAGAGGATCAATGCAGCTTTCAGAAAGGTTCAACGACATGTTTTTGGGGCCATCCAAACTGGAGAGTTCACCAAGGGTTTTCATCAGCTATGGAGGTTTCAACAGGACACAATTTGGACTCAAACACCAAACATGGTGTTTTTGTTTTTCCCCGAGGAAAAACCATGGTGAGTGTCAGCAGCACAGCGATTTTGATTGTCATTGACAAGCTAGGCAACAACAACAACAACAACGATCAAACATCTGGATTTGCGAGTGATCAAACATGGTGTGACCACCCTTTTGAGTCGATGATTATCCCACGGGTAGTAAGGGAGGAAAATTTTGCGGTTGGAACATGCTGGAACTGGGCAGAAAGGGTCATCGGCAGCTGTGCAGCGCCAGGAGATTTTAAAACTGGTGCAGAAAAGCCGCGGCCTAGAGACAGCTGTGGACTTTCAAGTGGCTTTGGATGCAGTGAATGCTGGGCTGGCTGTAATTGTTGCGCTTCTCTCAGATATTTGTGCGTGTCTTACATCAAACTTATTGGCACAAGAGTCACCAATTTGATTGCTTAATTGGCTTAATTATTTTCAGTAGTTATGTTCAGAAGTCACAACCCCTTGGCCCCTTGTTTGTGTCTTACTTGTGACGTGGTGTATCTTGGTCATCTTTTCTTTCAACAGAGGAGTCGGTCTCCCATCCGGGCCATCCGGGGATGTCCGACAGGGAGATGCCTCAGCGCAGCTTAGCATTTTTGGCTGGATAACCGCTGGAAATATCTTTTTATGTATATATTGTACAGTAACACATAGTAACCATAATATTATACTATGATGATCTATGATGTGTATATATAATATATATATATATGTAATATATACATACATGTGCAATAGACAATGCCTATATGTTTATGTCTATCTATTTATCCATCTATCTATCTACCTGTCTGTCATCAGTCTATATGTGCATATGTGTACCATTGTGTAACAAAACATGGGCAAAACTCATCGATGTCTGCAGAATCAACAGCCAAGCGCAGTGAATTTCACACAGTTGGGACACATTAGTAAGTGAGGTAATGTGGCAAATCAGACAATGACAACCTCCCCAACTTGGCGGTTTCATTGAAACCAAAACAACCACTATGTCTTTCAAAGGTGGCTCATACAGACGTTGGGTTGTTACGCAGACAACGACTGACGTGTGGATGCAAACGACACCACTGTACCTAGTTTGATCCACAGTAAACCCAACAGCTGGCCAGTTATGTTTACCAACTTGGCTAATCGTATAAAAAAAAACTCTTGCCAATAGATTCCTAAGGTTGAATCAGTTTTCACCAGTACAATTCCCTTATGTTGGTTTGGGGGAATGGTAAATATCTCTATTATAGCAGATTAATCATATATGAACCAGCAGAAACCTATCAAACATCACAATTTCTTGGTTGAAATCACTATTTCTTCTTGGCTATACAAGTCAAGTTAGCCTCCCCCAATTAATATAGACCCTGCCAAATAAGGGGTTGGAAGACTAGAACGCTCAAAATGGAAGACTAGAACCTGAAAAGTGATGAACAGTTCATCTATTTTCAGGTTCCAGTCTTCCATTTTGAGCGTTCTAGTCTTCCAACCCCTTATTTGGCAGGGTCTTAATATTAATTTGGTGGATGTCAATCCTGAGTTTATACTTGGGGCTGCATCCCAGGCATCGTTTTTGTGGCTAATAACATGTAATAACGTTGGGAAATACAGTTGATCTGGGCAATATATACAGGAATTTCATGGAATTCCCAATGGTTTCTAGGTTAGATCACCATTTTTCTTGCCAAAAACCTCACTTTTTCATACTTTTTCACCATTTTTGTCTCTGAAATCACCATTTTTGGGTTGATGAAGTCCCGCTGAACCTTCGACATCCCACTGAGGTGGGCCTGCTCTCCTTCCGCGCTGTCTTGCGAGACCGGCGTCACGCGGATGCACACAGCGCACAGCTGCAAGGGTAGGTGGTTATTTCAAACATATATCATATATATATATTATATCTATACATAGTCATATATCATCTATGTTTATCTAATATAGTATATACTGCAAATAACGATCTCTATGCAGTTATTTGTAGATATTTGTAGTATATATATATATATACATTAACACATATTTAGATAATATTGTAATTCCATATCATCATACTACATCATGCCCCACCTCTCTTGTTTTTTGTATAAGAGTCCTATACTTTTCTCTAGCTGCCCCCCAATTGGTAAGCCATATATGGCCAGAATTTCGGGCATCTTCAAGCCGTCAAGGCCGGCTGCCTGGTCACCATCTAAGGTACTCTCCGGTAAATTCACAAATCGATCGCACAAAACGCATGGGTTTTTCCTACGAAAATTGTTATCCGTATCCATGTCAATCTACAGGAGGGTAAATCACCTGCAAATGATTCGCAATGATATAAACAGGAGTTTTTCCAGGTAACCATGAAACCAATGTAGCCTGTATCACGAGAGATCCACAGTGAGCAGAAGATGAAATTGCACATTGCATTCTCTCTCTCTCTCTCAACCTGTTTAGGAGATGGATTGGCTTGGTGCTGTCCCTTACTTTTAAGGTGCATTTGCATGAATTGGAATTAAACTGGAATATTTAATATTTTCACACATATATGCAGATGTCTCAATGGATCCAGTGACCTTTTGTTCTTTATTTGTTTGATGTTTTATTTTTATTTCTTTGATTTTGTACGTGTATTTCTATATGATTATATGTATACCATGAAATGTCATCTACATAATGACATAATATAAATATATGTATGTGTACCTACATCTTTAATGATGACAACCCCATTCACACATATCAAATTGCTGCTGAAATCCCCATGTACCTTCACTAAATATCCATCATGGCGATAAATCAAATTACATGATAGGTTTGGTTGCACCCCCACCATAGATCCTTGTAAAATGTACATCTCAGACTTGTATGGCAGGGTGATTTCCAGGAACACCCTATGTCTACTGGTAAAAACACATGGTTTCCTGTAGATTTTCCTAGCCATTGGAATCAGCGGAATGTAAGCTGTATTATCAAACCTTTAGTATTGGGTCACCTGACTGGGGGAGTTGATGTCTGACATCAATACTCTACGGCATATTAGAAGTTGCTATGATAGTAATAACCATGTGTCTGTATTACAATAGTATTATAATATACACTTATGATCCTCCAATGATACACACACATGTATATATATATATATACATACCCAGCCAGCCTCCCAGGCGAGGCGGACGCAGCGCTGACCAACAAGCTCCACCGCGATGGTTTCTTTGGCCGGACCCACTCGATCTAATGGATCGGTGGGGGAAATCTATGGGCCACAAAAAAACAATCCTTCACTGGGCCGGGAAAAGAGAGGCTAAAATTATAAGATGCTTTTGCAAGTCGATTTTGGACCGTTTTTGAGCAAGTTTTTGACGATTTGTTGATGCGCTCGGGAAGCAAAAGCATCGTAAAATACAGTTAGGCATTGGCACAAAAACACCGTAAATACCGTGATCTTTGCTACCAGAGGCAGAACACATCGTAAATACAGTGGTTGTGGGCTTCCGAAGCGCAGAAAACATCGGTATTTACGGTGTTGTTTGCTCCGAGTGTTTCAAACATATGCGAAAACACAGCCTATTTGACGATTTTTAGGGGTCCACAAAAATGCGAAGATATATATAAGCTGTGTTGCAAGAACAACAACAAGAACAAGAGCAACAACAACAACAACAACAACAACAACAACAAGAACAAGAAGAACAAAAACAAGAACAAAAACAAGAACAAGAAGAACAAGAAGAAGAACAAACACAAAAATGCGACAAAAACATGTTTGAACCATGGTGTTTACATGTTTTTACATGTTTATACCACCCAGTTTTCTCGGAATTTCCTGAAACATGTCCCATACGGGATATAGACGGTTGGAGAGAGGTAAGCGAGTTGGAACTCGACGTCGAAATTGGTAGTATGGCCCATGACTCAGCTAGTTTCGATTGTACACATGTGGTGGTAGCTGCCTGTCTATGTATATATATATATATGCGTGTATATATATATATATACGCATAATTAATATACCAACATGATTCTATACATGCATCATACACACACATAACTGCATATGACTATACAGACATCAGAAAATCAAAAGCCATGTGCTGAGAAATGTTGGCTACGGAGGGGTGAAGCTGTCCAGGTTGGTGCCACTGTACGTGGTCATGGCACATTTCTTCGAGACAAACAACATCTTTACCTGCGCAATCCGTTTTCGTTATACTCGTTATACTGTGTGGGGTAGTCACGGGGTAGTCACATACCTCAGTTTAATAGACTTGGATGAAGAGGGGAAACAAACTCAAGAAAGCCGCAGAAACACCATGGGTGAAACGACCCAGGTAAAGGCGCCCAGGATTTTTGGAGCATCTACCATAAGGAGGACTGGTGGAAGCTGACGTTTCCTGAAGCAGCCTTGAAGTAGCCTTGGAACCTGAGGATGGGTAGAAACCCATAAATTTGCACATAATTGGTTTACATTACAGTAATTTATCGCCTTTTTCGAGGATGAACATGTACTGTAGCTACATCAGCTATTGTGGTGTGAACAGAAAGGGCACCATCCGTATCCATATCTAGACGGTTAATCCTTCGATATCAGCAGGTTTGGCGATCCAATATCTAGATGATTCACCCTCCATGTTGATTGATGTCCGAAAATTTCCGGACAAAAACTTGGGGAACCCACTAGTGTGGGTAAAACAAAAATCAAATCCATCCCCCAATTTCACCATTTTTATAGGTGGTAAGCATTCCCAAATGCTTGGTTTATGGCATTGTTTTACCCCCATTATCATCTTTTCTATTCATTGGTAATTCCCCTGGTTTCAACCGTCCCTATGGCAGGACAGCAAGCGGCTTTCCCCCAGTCCCGGTTTGCCAGCCCTTCCTGCAGCCATGGCCACGACGGCCACCATGGCCACGGGTCGAAGCAGCTTTGCGGGCACGGCCAGCACGACGTTGCTTGGACTGGGCCATGGAAATTCGATCGCATGGGTGTGGTTGATGGATGTTTATATATGGATGGTTGGATAAATGTTCCGAATATATCCGACTATGATGTATGTTTTTCTTCTAACACATATATTGCAAACAAATGCAAAATGCAAACGAAGAATCTTTGGAATACTGTATTGTGAGACAGAAAGATTAGAAAGTGGAAATCGATGATCGACAACAGGTTAAATGGGGCTGCTTCAAAATTACTGGACCCCCAAAATGGAGAGTCTGTGCATGAGTCATTGAGGATAATCAACCCATCCATGTAGTCAACTTCAACGGAGATAGGTGAAATTTCAGCAGCAACTCATCAGAAGCGAAGATATCGAAGCAGATCATTGGGAATTAACATGAATTAACTCAGCAATGGGAACATATCAGGCTATGTAAAGTTTATATGCCATCACAAATGGCCATAAAATACAGTTATTTTACATATCAGGTTATATAAACCCTCACAGTTCACAGGATGTTGATATTTTCGGTGAACATCGACAAGTTTTTCGTTGGATTGATCCAAGAGGCAGCTCAAGTTGCCCAAGCCATAAAAATGATGGTTTAAACTGGCTTTTCCCTATTAAGATGGCCATAAATGATCATAATTGGGGGTATACCATGGTATATGGTATACCACATTTTCAGACATATCCATATACTTCTAAGCATTTCCTATTTCGGGGCTTCGATTTGAAGCCGGGCCGGAGCATGACTCCAGGTTCACAGAAGGAGAGGTTTCTGCAAAATCAGAGGAGAACAAGGCAGCTGTGGTGCGGGGGAAACCAACTCTTCTCGGAAATTGTGGCAGTATTCAACTGAGCTATGAACAACATATTTACCTTGGTTGGTTGGTTTTTATGTGGATTTATACTACCTGATTTTTTGGAGGATTACTACCCATAGGGATAACTATTAACCAAGTAGTATAATGAGATGCGCTTCCTGGTCACTTGCAATTCTAGGCCCCTTTGGAGGTTGGTCATATAATACATGCCTGCCATGACATAGGTGGCTTAGGATTTGTCATTCCAATTGGATGGTAGATGGGATATGACGCCTCATGGTGGGTGGCTTGTGGTCGCTGATGAGTGGGTACTACCCCGATTGTAGATGGATTCTTCCACAGTCTGTGTCTGTATGTTCAGACAGGCTGTAACATTTTACGTATAATATAATTGATTCAGAGGTGGCACACAGACACCATGTTTCACCGGTCAAAATTTAACATGGAACCCCAACACGGTGATTTTTCCGAGTTGCGACTCATATTCGGGTGTTTGTGAATTCTGTGAATTTTCATGGAGGTACATATAACATTCATAGCAACTCCCCACACGGCAGCTGAAAAATCCCCAAATCTTAGTTGGTCAAGACGTTCGTATGCAAGAACCAGCGCTTGATCCGAGAAAACCTGTGGACGGATTTTGTTCTTTGTCACCTACTTGGAGGATAAGCCATACTATAAGCTTCGTAGTATATAAGTGAACTGTGTCAAAAGCCCTAGCGTTGCTTGATGATGAAACCATCATTTATAGAGGTTTTGAACGTCCAGCGCACGCGGATTTAAATTATTTGTTCGTCAATGATGAATGATGTTTGGTTGATGTTGTTTTTAATTCGTTGGGTTCTACACTACAGAATGCATGGTGGATGATCATAATCCATTGTGCGAGAACTGCCTGATATTTCTCTGCGATATCTTCCATTCTCAGGAATATGCCAGAAAAAAGTAAGAAATCGATTTATGATCATTTATTTAAGAGATAATCTTCCATTGATTCTCAGCTTAAATTTAACGAATTCTATAATCGGATGAGTCCTCGGAGTTTGGACTTATCACCTATATAATCTATAGCCCATGATACCCTCTGGTAATTTAACATAGCTATTGAACATGGCCATTTATAGGTGATTTACCTATCAACAATGATGCTTTCCGGAGCTATGTTAGTTTACCAGAGGGATCCAGAGGGTATATAAATTATAATATATTATTGCATATATATATATATACATTATATATATATAGAATATATGAATATATATATATATTTGTATACATATGTGACGTGTATATAACCCATGTATAACTGCGGTACTATATGGTCATTACAGACTCACAATACCTGGGATGCACCGGGAGGGGAGGTTAACTGGATTTAGCCAACAAAGAAATGGTGATTTCAAGCGAAACATCACAGACATGTCGGCTGGTTGATTTTCTCAGATTCACCTGCGAGAATGGTGATATAATATATTAATATATTATACAGACATATATATATATATATCCATGACATAAACATCACTAATTCCATATGATTACCATTCAAGTACCATTCCCCTAAACTAAGACAAGGGAATTCTATGCAGCGCCAGGAGCCAGCTCAGCGCCACGCAGCGCTGAAGTCCAAAAGCTCCCAGGTGGCCCGCAAGGCGCAAGCGGCGCCCGCGACCGGGGCGTTGCGTTGGCGTTTTGAAAAATGGGGATCTACGGCATAAAATGGGAAACAAATGGTGGATTTCATGGGGATTCAATTTGGTTTAATATGATAAAACAATATAAAACATATCTATGACATGGGTTTTCGATGGTCTTTTCTGAATTTCATTTTTTAGGGTTTGAAGATTTAATGTTTTTTTGTGCAGAGTTTAATGATGGGGATTTAATTTATGGGGGATTAACATACACTTATGGTGATACTTTATTTACTTGGATATAATTCATGGAATATAACGAGTGGATAGGACCAAACGGGTTGCTCCAGCACTTTCCAAACTGATGTGTTTTTCTGTGACGTGTTTTTTCCAACCATTCAAGCGAGATATAATGAGGAGATAAGCAACAATTACTGTAATTGGATTTGGGTTATAACTAACATTAAATGGAATATTATGCAATCATATGCAATCATTATGGGGTATTTATCCAACAGTTAGGTACAATCATGGTGTTATATAAATGGGGATATGATATAACCATCAAACATAGGGATTTGTTTTTTTACATGATATATCCATCAATAAGGAGAGAATTCCAGATAACATTACAGTATGTTGCGACCTCACGTCGTGATGTCACTAGAATAAATTTGAAAGTACGCGGTAGCCCCCAATAGCCCAACTGTTCAGGTGAGTGAATTAGTATGTTTTATCCGGATAAATGGTGATTTGACTAGAAAAAACAAGGAATGAAGTAGCACAATTCGGAATTTCAAGCAGCAAGGTGATGTGTAGCCCAAATACATTGGAGAACTCATGATGATGACGATGTTTTCTTACACACACACACCATATTTAACCAGCAACCATTTTCACCAGCAAACATGTTCAGTTTGGAGGTCATTAAACAAAGACATATCGGACATATCCGTTGGTTGTATCCAGTGATATCTCCGGACCATTGAACATCTTGGTATCATGTGGGAGTGGGTCAAAATCTATTACAGTAATTAAGATCAGTTTTAGTGGGATGAACATCCATTTTGAAAATATTTTTGGTGCCACCTATTAAAATTGTATCCATTAAGCCAGCTATTTTTTTTGCTTCACTGGGTGCCAGGGTCACCCGCCATGGGCAGGTGCTGCAGCACCGCTGCGAGATCCAGCAGAAACGGACGAAACCCGTCCCCAAGGCCTCGAAGATGCGGAGCATCCCAGAGATCCAGGTGCCGGTGGGATTTTTGGTGGTGAAACTATTGACATCTAACTATGGTCACAGAAAAAAAAACTCGGATTTATATGGATTTATATGGATTTATGAATATATGATGTTATATGATTTATATATTTAGCTATATTATATGAATATAGATGTTATTTGCTTGAATACACTTTATTCTATAGATATTGTTTGCGGTTATAGTAATCCTATACAGGTTGTTTTCTTTTTTTAGCTGTTTGTTTCCTTTAGAAAAAATATAAATAATCTGACTGCACTTCGGTATATAATCATTTCAATATATTAGTATTATGTATATTTATATATACATTATAGATATATAGTCAAAGGTAGTCTCATATGACGAACATGTGGTTTTAGCCGTGATTTTATGTATATAGGTTTTTCATGTTGAGATTGAATGGTGTTGGCAAATATTTCTTTCAAGCGGGATACAGATTTTGTCCCTTTGAAAAAGTGATGATGTCTAGCTCGGCCAAATTTGTGATTTTTGAATATGGACAAAATCTAGCTACGAGGTGGTATTTGGGACCCATTTTGTTCAGGTTTTGCTGTGAAAGTTGGGATATAATATATACGTATATATATATAAACTTACGTTTCGTGTACATACGACTGTATCTTGAATTCAATTATTTTCCTATTTATACCTGCTGTGAATATATTTTAATTTTATAGAGTAATATTATTGTAATATTTATATCTATCTCCGTGTACCAATTTTGTGGGTGATTTGAGCTTCTCTATTATCGTCGGATTGCGCAACACAGCGACGCAGGACCACTTCATGGATTCGCGACCCACTACTCGACAGGCGTTTTTTCCGGGGCCGGGTCAATAAGTTGCAAGTCATTATATGTTACTATGACCATTAAATATATTGTTATTAGACTCATTTTTTTACTTGGGTTTACAATGATTATATAATTAACTATAGTTTTACTCGCTGGGGTTATCCCATTTCCAAGTGGATTTGAATACGCC
The DNA here is from genome assembly GCA_947184155.2 of Cladocopium goreaui. NCBI lineage: Eukaryota > Dinophyceae > Suessiales > Symbiodiniaceae > Cladocopium > Cladocopium goreaui. The sequence goes on from CAMXCT020001093.1 coordinate 54,961, forward strand.
AACGTTGTTTCTTTTACAACTTTGCGAAGTGGACTATCCCAGGCCTTTTCCAGAGAGTGAGGAGAATCCCGCTTCAAATCACCAACAAGTCATGAATCTGGATTAATTATACTGACCTCACTGCGACGTCACTGCAATGATGGTTATATAGTAATTAGTAAGGGGAATGATCCCAATATAGCCGCATTTCAACTTATTTCAGGTTAGTGAATTACTGTTTGCCCAGATGAAAGTAGCACTTGATTATTACATCCTCGCCATCGATGGTCGACTCAAACGGTGTTTGTCAAACCACGGCGTGAAGCCATGTGAAGCCCCGGGATGTATCCTTCGGCTCCAGTGGTTGCTGGTTAGTGACAGAATTCGAGTCAAAATCTGGGTGTGAGATTTCCCTCAAATTGCTATTTTGATCATGAGCTCGTTGCATCCTGCTGGGTGAGGAATTCTCATTGCTGGTGAGGGACGGGGGTAATCCAGCAATAAGGGACCTAGTGAGATCTTGGATGACTCTCCATCCCGCTATTTCTGGTTTTTGTCACCATAGTCATTACATGTTGCAACCATTTCTATGTGGGATAAACCCAAATTATAAAATGTTATAAATAGGTTATTAATGGTTATTAACTCAGATCCAAGTAGATTTGGAGGATCCATTTTGAGACCCCCCAGCCCATGGTGGGCAATCCCCGTTTCAGGGTCATCCTGCTTAGCCACTAACTGAGCTTGTCCCATCACCACGTCAGGAGCAGGGCTACTTTGACCTGGGTCGCTTTCTTGAGCCCAGCCAGCGGCGGCGGCTGGCAGGTGCCAAGTGATTTCTCGCGTGATTTCGAACGCGTGAAAACTGGGGGAAGTAGCCTCCGGTGTCATCAAATATGGGGCTGGAAAATCCCCTCATTTAGTTCGATGATTCTTCCAGCTATAGACCTGCATTCGTAGGGGATTTCCCAGCTAGCCATGATTACTGGAGAGTAGCATGCAGCAATGGAAATCTAGAGGAATGAACCAACAGACATGGTGATTTGATCGCGAGTTCATGCGAATTCTATACAAATTATAACCAAGAAGTGGTGAGTGAACCAACAAAACTGGGATTCAACACATCAAAGTGGTGCGTCAACCATCAACAATCATCAACAGTTGGAATTTTACCAACCATGCCAAACATGGAATATCAGTCGGACATAATATGAAATGTCTGATGAGTGGATTGACGTATTCACTGCACGTCAGCACGTCCGTCTCTATGTAAGGACGCCTGGGATAGAGAGCCCCGATGCATAGCAAGGCCCAAGAACCTCAATCGTTTCGCCAAAGTTTGTATGGAGCTCGTAGATTTTTGGACCCAGATGGTGTCTGAAAATGGCGATTAACACCCCAGTTATTGCCATCATTGTGACTATCCTGGTTTTAGACCAACACTTATTGATGAATAAAATGCGGATTCACGCCGCACACATGTGGAATGGAGTCAAGAACTAGAATGATTATAGTGCTTGCTGTATATGTCTAACTTTACTCCCAAAACTAGAACAACTATTTCTCCAAAGATACAAAAGTAAATTCCGTTTGTTTTTGATGATAACGTTTTGTTGCTTGTCTAATCGTCTTCTTGGGAACCCCCATAAAGGTGTACTTTCCTGTCCAGCCTGGTAATGGACAATTTTCAGGCTCACATGCTCATTTTGCGAGGGCTCGTCGCCTTTTTGGTGAACCAGAGTTTTTGGGGATACTTGCACTTGATTGACTTTATCCATCTTAATCCAACATGTTTTTTGGAAAGCAGTGTTTTTGGAGTTGTTTTTGGTTTCAACAGCAAGAATAACGCTTTGGGAACACAGTTTTGGCCATTTCAACAAACCCATCCTTTGTTTTGGATGTTATCGGGAAACCCTGGACAGTTTTAAACTTTTTCAGTTTTGACATACACTTCGGGAAAACTCATGAGACTTATGTTCAGCATTTTCTGTGGGAACACCACGACTAGGGGACAAAACCATCATTTTTGCCGTTGGTCGGCAGGGAGCCTGCGCCCCGCCAGCCGCTCTTTGCCGGCACTGCCTCGCCTAAGCAGGTGGGGGCCGATTTCACCGACCACTGGGGATTCAGTAGCACAATTTAACAGTTATGATCGAATCAACAATTGTTGGGATTCGATTACACTATAGATAGTGATGGAAAAAATACTTCAAGAAGAAGTGAATTCAAGAACAAAGGCCAGTAGAACACCAACACGGGAAGTTGCTGCAAACAGCCAAAAATGGTAAGGAAATGACCAGTCGAACCATTTGGATTCGACCAGTCGAAAACATGGCAACTCATGCGACGAGTAAGTCAAACACAGAGCAATAAATGATGCATGCCGTTCGGGCCCCTTAGCAGAGCTCGTGCCACTATAGAAACTCTTTAGCACTATTCAACTGAGAATCTAAGGGACGTGTTGTTTAATTTTGGCTAACTATTTATTCAAAGTGCCTGTATGATTCTAGGATTGGCACTACAGCATTTATGACTGGATGTTGGAATCTGTTGGAACCAGTGTTACTTGCCAGCTACTTGCCAGCAGGAGAATCATCCAGGTAAACCAATCTACAACTTCTCCATTGGACACTCCAGGGGATGGCCAAACAAATCACCATCCCCAGATTGGGCGGCTTATACTAGAGGCCATCACCAGAAATTGGTGGATGTTATGAACATCCAAGCGTGGCCAATGGATTTCCTGCGGATTTCTGCAAGACAGATCAATCCATTGACATGAGCAGGTTGCCATACCACTTCCGAAACGTGACAATCCTCCAAGATCCGGCACAACATACAGGAAACCTCAGCAAGACATGGTTTCTGATGGTTTCTGGGATGAAATTTCCATGTTAAGCTTCATTGATCGGGGGAAGCAAGCCATGACCAAAAATCCCAGCTATCTTCCAGGTCCACGCAAGGCGGAAATAGCTCCATGTGTCTGGGCGAGCAAAATGAGGCAGGAATATCCGGAGGATTTGAGAAAGATAAACGATTTATGATATATATAACTATTTTTTTATATCATAGGTTCATATATATATATATGTATATGTATGTATATATATATATGTATATGTACACATTGTTCATATATTATTATAAACCATATGTGGCATCTATCTTGGGCTTTGTCCGATTTTCAGACGAAACCATAGTTGAGGGTTGGTCTCAACAAAAATATGGTACCGTTTGATACCCCAATTTATTTATGGCCAGTTTAGAGGAGCGGAGCTGCTCGGAGAAGCTATCAGCGAGCTGGACGTCCGTTTCAATGGATTGGAGGAGTTAAAAACCCCGAAAACTGATCGTTTGCTAGCAAAATGGGACACCACCACTACTAGTAAACAATGGAGTCTTGTTACTCCTGCTTGGATATACATCCCAGTTACTGTACTATGTGTGTGTGTGGTACTGACCATGTTATGGGGGATTTTCCAGCCATGTCTTATGTCTGGTCTGATTACCAGAGTTACAATATATATATATATATATATTGTGTATATATTGTGTATATATTGTGTATATATTGTGTATATATATATATATCACAGTATATCCCTTAATTTTCCTACTGTTGCTGTTTAGTTTAAATCCTCATTGTGCACCTCACCATTCCCCAAAAAAACATCATCTATCTCCTATGGTTCATATTACATATATCCCATTGAATAAATATATACATATAATATAATATAATATAACATAATATAACATAATATAATATAATATATTCTAATATAATATAATATAATAATATAATATAATAATATAATATAATATAATAAAATATAAAATAAAATAATATAACATATATATATATATATTTGTGAACACACATATAGATGAATTATCATCCAGATAATATCCCCATATTATGTACATATATATATATGAGAAAACTCCGAATCAGAGACCAGACCTCCGAATCAGTCACCAAGAATCAGCGACCACGAATCAGCGACCACATAATCAGAATCAGCGACCACATTTCACAGATCAGCGACCACATAGGCGAATCAGCGACCATGAATCAACGACCACGACTCAACGACTACATGCTAGCCATTAAGTTTGGGCGCTGTTTCTTTTTCTAATGTCCCCATCATACCAGTAGTACCGCGCGCGGCGGTGGCGGAAGTTTTAGAATAGGAAAACTATAGGAGAGGCTGGTTGTTGTGAATCATGGATGGCAGAGGGAATTCACTGATTGACCGAAAGGTGGTTGGATTTGTGTTTGTTGGAGTGGTTGTAATGGTTGCAGTGATCACCTCACCCACAACTGCTGGATTGAGTGTGGTGTAGTTCAGCTGTAGTTGCAACGTAGTGGAGTTGTAGTTGCGGTGTAGTGTAGTTAGCGTAGTGTATTTGCAGTTAAATTGTGGCGGTGTAATGGAGCTGGTGTAATGTAATGTACGGAGGTGCTATGTAGTGTAGTCTAGTGTAGTGTAGTGTAAAGTAGCGTAGTTGTAGTTGTGGTTGTAGTTGTAGGTGCAGTGTAGCATAGTGCAGTTGAGGGTAGTGTAATGTAGTGTAATGTAGTGTAGAGCAATGTAGTGTAGTGGAGTGTAATGTGGTGGAGTGTAGTGTAGTGGGGTGGACTGGAGTGGAGTGGAATGGAGTGGAGTGTTGTGTAGTGTGGTGTAGTGTAGTGAAGTGTAGTGTAGTGTGGTGGAGGGTTGTGTAGTGTAGTATATTGTAGTGTAGTGTACTGTAGTGTAATGTAATGCAATGTAGTGTAGTGTTGTGGGGTGTAGTGTAGTGTAGTGGAGTGGAGTGTTGTGTAGTGTAGTATACGGTAGTGTAGTGTAATGTAGTGTAGTGGAGTGAAGTGTAGTGTGTAGTGTAGTATACGGTAGTGTAGTGTAATGTAGTGTAGTGGAGTGAAGTGTAGTGTAGTCGGGTGTTGTGTAGTGTAGTATACAGTAGTGTAGTGGGGTGTTGTGTAGTGTAGTATACAGTAGTGTAGCGTAATGTAGTGTAATGCAGTGCGGTGTCGTGTAGTGGGGTGTAGTGTAGTGTAATGTATAGTGTAATCTATCTAGTGTAGTGGAGTGTTGTGTAGTGTAGTCTACTGTAGTGTGGTGTATTGTAGTTGTAGTTGTAGTTGAAACTGCTACAAGACCTTCACCTTTTGCTCACTTTTGACAAGGTGCAAAATCCCTTGCGCCTGCCACGCAAAACCACATCTCAACCGTCAAAAGTGGTCTGGCGCTTTGTGCATTCTGAATTGGAAATGTGCTTCGCGCCACAACAGCGTGCAACTTTTTTCGACATCTGCACGTCAAAAAGTGGTTCGAGCATGTGGTGTTTTTAACATTTTGACTTGGAAAACCACAACAGCGTGCAATTTTTCGACGTCTCAACTTTCAGAAGTGGTCTGGGACCGTCAGTTTTTGACACTTTTGACTTGGAGATGTGCTTCGCGCCACACCGGCATGCACTTTTTCGACATCTCAAGTTCCAAAATGTGCTCCGACGTTGGTGTGTTTTGTGCATGACTTGGAAATGTGCTTCGTTGCGCCGTCTCAACTACCAAAAGTGGTCCGAACATGGTGTCTTATGTCTTTTTTTACTTGGAAATGTGCTTCGCGCCACAACGGCGTACACTTTTTCGACATCGCGACTTCTAGAACTGCTCCGAAGCTGAGGTGCTTTGCGCATTTTGACTTGGAAATGTGCTTCGCGCTACAACGGCGTGCAACTTTTCGTTTCTCATCTGGCCAGATGGCTCCGCATCCCGCCGCTTTGAGGTTACTTTTCGACCCTCTGGAGCCACAAATCATTGGAAAAACACAGTGAATCGCGACTTTCCTATTTTTTCGCGCACCTGCATCTTCTTCCTTCTCACTCTTTCTCCTCTCTGATCTTCTCTCTTCTTTTCTTCTCCTCTCTGACTCTTCCCGCCTCTGCTATTCCATCTGTCCATATTGTCGGACGTTTGATTTCTAAACTTCCTTCGATAAATACACCCCTTCAAACAGTGTGGGGCAACAGATAAAGCTAAACAAACAGGTAAATTGTTTTGCATCATTATGCATCATTGAGAAAAAAAAGCAACAGGTTGGCGTATTTTATTTCTTGGGGGTACACGAATCTGTCAGGGTTTTGTCATATTTTATCAAGTGGCGGGGGATATGAACATGGATGTCTGCAGGAGACCTGGATAGTTCCTGACAGTTGGTAGGCTTGAAATTTTCTCAAACCACCCGCGGGCATCCGACCTTGCGCATATACGACCTAGTCTTTGAATCCATGTGATTTTGCAATATCATCTCAATATCACCGAATGCTGCCGCCAAACGATTTTCAGATGCAGACACAAGATCATGCACTCATGAGCCACGAGCAATCTATAAGAAAGGTGCGATTTGCACCATAGCAAATCTAGCAGTGACTAGCCATGATGTTTCTATCTGAGAGAACAGATTTCTAGTAGTCGCATTACAGTAAGTCTCTGCTCAACCGTACTTTTTGCTGGTTGTACATTTCCGCAATTAAATTCCGACTCCCAGTCGCAGCTGGTTCGTATAGCAAGACTGGATGGCCGGAGTTTAACATGTTCGACCCAGATTAACCCTGAACAAATAACCAGTGTGCTGTTTGCAGATCCCTTCACTCCCATTGTTCGAAGAGTTTCGCGCGACATACGCCACGGCTGCATGCCGATCGCCTTCCGTTGCATTGCCCTGGGCTTGTTGGTACCGGTGCTGGGCACACGGACGGACTCTTGGCGTATCAGTATCCGTGTATCGCAGTTTCAGACATGGATAATGTAAAACTATAGTGCAAAACCCACCTGTGTACTCCTGAGTAGCAAATTGCATTCCTTTTGGTTCGTAACTGATTCTCACATCTTTTCCTCTGGTGTCACCAAATATGGCTAGGAAAATGCAACTTGGTTACCGGCAAAGGAATTTCCAATAATTTCCCATGAAACCGCCATTGAGAGTTGATTTTCGATTGCCATGTTTGTTTATATCACAATCTATGACTCTGTATGAATGTCAATATCAATATCAACCAATCAACATCCTCTCTATCAACGTAATTTCGAAAGCTTGCTTCTGCTAGCTGAAGTCCCCCTTGCTTTAGCAAGGTATTGGGGTGGATGGAATCTCCAATCACGTGAAACTTCTCAGTTACCTACCCCCCCTCCTTTCACAAGCGTTTGGACGTGGGCTCAACCCCCCTAAGACACCGTCGGCAATAGCACCGGCATGATCCTTTTGGCAGCATGGTCCTCTGCATCTTTACACGTCACGCTTTACACTTTGCACTTCACACTCTAAACATTGCGCTTTACACTCCGCACTCTGCACTTTACACTCCGCACCCTAAACTTTTACAGTCCGCGCTGCTTTACGATCCACACCACTTTACGCTTCACATTTTACACCCCACACTCTACACTCTACACTTTACACTCCACATTCTACACTTGGCACTCCACACTCTACACTTTAAACTCCACACTTTAGACGTGACGTTCCACACTCCACGCTTTACACCTTACGCTCCGCACTCTGCACTCTATACTTCACACTTTGCATCTTGCTCTTCGCACTTTACGCTTGACACTCCGCACTCTACACTTTACTCTTTGCACTTTACGCCCCATCCTCTACACTTTACCCTCCAAACTCTACACTCTTACGCATTTGCACTCTGCACTTGACACTCCTTACTTTACATTCTAAACTTTATACTCCACACTGTTCACTGCACACTTTACACTTGACACTCCACACTCTACACTTTGCACTTGACACTTGACACTCCACAGCATACACTTCGCACTCCACACCCTGAACTTTACACTGGACACTCTACACTCTACATGGTACACTTCACTCTCTACACTCTATACTGTATACTTTACACCCCACTCTCTACACTTGACACCCCATACCCCGCACTCTACACTGCACACTTTAAACTCCACAGCTTACACCTTACACTTTACACTTCACACTGTGCACTGTACGCTCCACACTGTACACTTTTCACTTCACACTCTACGTGTCAAATTTTACACTTTCACACTTTACACCTTACACTTCACTCTAGACCCTCACAACTTTTGCACTTTTCACACTTTTACGCTGCATGGAACCTTGGCCTAGCTTGATTTTCATGTTGCGCTCGCACACTGACCTTTTGTCCTCAACTTCCGTTTTTTCACTGCATTAGCTCTTCCCGCGTTCCAATGGTCCACTCCAATGCCGAAGGTGGACCTTTGATTCTTCCCCCATTACTCCTTCTCATTATGTTGGCTATGATGAAATTCGTCAGCCTCTTCGGGCAACAATACACACTCATATGTTCTCATCCTCGTCCTCTCCAACGAATATTTTTTCCATACGTAGGTTTGGACGCGCACATTACTTGCATGCGATTCAGACCCGCTTGTTCACGTTCACGAAAAAAAGCGCGCGGCTGCGCTGTGCCCTCTTTGTTTTCATCCGAAGCTCCCTGCCAAGCTAGCTTTCGCCCCTTACCCTCTGGGCTTCAAGTTTGGGTATTGTATATTGGAAAACAAACAGTCAGAATCTACCGACCATCCAATTGAAGTCCCTCTTTCATCGAGGGGTATTCAACCATTTTTTTCAACCAAGGGGTCCGCAGCATCACACGGACGAATCCACCCAATTTTTTACAAGGGCACGATTGGAGGGAACAGAACTTTTAGGTATGATTGGACCTAGACCAACATTGAAATCATATGACTTCACGCTCGATGGCTCCGGTGGCATGATGAACACAGCAGCAAGAGATTGAGTGCAGTGCGGATGTAATCGCAACACCGGCTGAGGCGACCGACCTACGTTGCCGCCTTCAGTCCAAACCTGCTGAGGACGCAGTTTGGAACGTGTCCGGCTGTCAACTTCCAAGCAGCTATATGGCAGAATGTCCGCTTGATTTGCTTCCTGCTTCGTGAGTGTCCTTGGTTACTTCGAACCACCCGTGATGCTAATTAAACGTGATTTGACTAGCGCAAAGCCAAAGCAGCCCCATGAGAGTGAGATGTCAACATCAACATGAAGGGCTCTTTCTTTGCTGTTTCCCTTTGACTCAGCCAGGAGCCTCACTCTTCGCTCGGTAAGTTGGAAGGTTTGCTTCTCAGCGCTGAAGACTTAAACTGGCAGTTGCAGTTGAACTTGGAGGGGAGCATATGGTTGCGCTGACTTGCCATTTCTCATATTGTTTTTCCAACTAGGGCTTTTATTGTGATACTGGTTCGTTGTTTTGCTGGTTCTTATATTGTGCGCAGTCTTCTGGGCATTGCCAGTGCATCTTGTACCCAGCTGTGTGCATAGCGGTTATTATATATATATATACATGTGCAAGTCGTACTCGTACCATGTACTTGACCTGGAGCTCTTCATCAGTGGCGCCGCAACACTATCATTTTCCTTTTCCAAGGCGCGTTTTTTCGTTTGTATTCACGGCCCTGTTGGAAGGCTAGATGCTCGGAGTGGAAGATGTCGATTGGAAGCTGTTGTTCCCCACCTGCCAGGTGAGGGTTGTTAGATTTTATGTCAGATGCGCAGCTTCTCCTCCTCCTCTTTCTTCTCCTTCTCCTCGCCGGACCTCATCTGCCAGCTCTTGATCGCAGTGATCTTCGCCGGACTTCAACCAGCGAGATTCGGGGCGCCGTGGGCCTCGCCGGACTTCAACCGGACCTCAACGGCCAGAAACAAAGCCATATCGAATGCCAAAGAGAATGCCAGAAAGTATGCCAGATAGAATGTCAGAAGATATGCCAGATAGAATGTCAGAAGATTTGCCAGATAGCATGTCAGAAGATCTGCCAGATAGATATGCCAGATATAATGTCCGAAGATATTCCAGATAGAATGTCAGAAGATATGACAGACAAAATGTCAGAAGATATGCCAGATAGAATGTCAGAAGATTTGCCAGATAGCATGTCAGAAGATCTGCCAGATAGATATGCCAGATAGAATGTCAGAAGATATTCCAGATAGAATGGCAGAAGATATGACAGACAAAATGTCAGAAGATATGCCAGATAAACTGTCAGAAGATATGCCGCATAGAATGCCAGAAAGAATGCCAGATAGAATGTCAGAAGATATGCCAGATAGAATGTCAGAAGATATGCCAGATAGCATGTCAGAAGATCTGCCAGATAGAATGTCAGAAGATATTCCAGATAGAATGTCAGAAGATATGACAGACAAAATGTCACAAGATATGCCAGATAGAATGTTAGAAGATATTCCAGATAGAATGCCAGATATAATGTCGGAAGATATGCCAGATAGATTTTCAGAAGATATTCCAGATAGAATGTCAGAAGATATGACAGATAGAATTTCAGAAGATATGCCACATAGAATGTCAGAAGATATTCCAGATAGAATGTCAGAAGATATGACAGACAAAATGTCAGAAGATATGCCAGATAGAATGTCAGAAGATATTCCAGATAGAATGTCAGAAGATATGACAGACAAACTGTCAAAAGATATGCCAGATAGAATGTCAGAAGATATTCCAGATTCCAGATAGAATGCCAGATAGAATGTCGGAAGATATGCCAGATAGAATGGCAGAAGATATGACAGATAGAATGCCAGAAGATATGCCAGATAGAATCTCAAACAGAATGCCAAATAGAATGCCAGAAGATTTGCCAGATAGAATGTCAGATGGGATGAATTGAATGCCATGGTGGGGATCACTCAAAGCAAAGTTTTTTTTTGCAGAATGGATTGAATGGTTTGATTGAAAAAGTTTGACATGCTGTTGAGCAGGGCATGACTAGTGTCGCATGAAAACGAAATAGTCTTGTTGATGTCAAACGGATTCATCAACATTAGAGGCCCTTACTGTTGATAAATTTCTTGCCGCGCATCGCCCACTATCATTTCCCCTTTCCGAGACGCGTTTTTCGTTTGGCCCTGTTGGACGGCTAGATGCTGAAAGTGGAAGATGTCGATTGGAAGCTGTTGTTTCTTGTGCTGAACGGTTTGATTGAAAATGCTTGAAGTGTTGTTGAGCAGGGTCTGACTAGTTTCGCATGACAACGAACAGTCTTATTGATGTCAGATGAATTCATCAACATTAGAGGCCCTTACTGTTGATAAATTTCTTTCTGCGTATCGCCCACTATGACCCACTATCATTTCCCCTTTCCAAGGCGCATTTTTTTCATTTGTGTTCACGGCCCTGTTGGACGGCTAGATGCTCAGAGTGGAAGATGTCGATTGGAAGCTGTTGTTTCTTTTGCTGAACGGTTTGATTGAAAATGCTTGAAGTGTTGTTGAGCAGGGCATGACTAATTTCGCATGACAATGAAACAGTCTTATTGATGTGAGACGAATTCATCAACATTAGAGGCCCTTACTGTTGATAAATTTCTTGCCGCGCATCACCCACTATCATTTCCCCTTTCCGAGGCGCGTTTTTCGCCTGGCCCTGTTGGGAGGCTAGATGCTCAGAGTGGGAGATGTCCAATAGACACTGTTTTTTTAGCAGAAGGGTTTGATTGAAAATGTTTGAAGTGTTGAGCAGGGCATGACTAGTCTCGCATGAAAACGAAATGGTCTTATTGATGTCAGACGAATTCATCAACAGTAGAGGCCCTTACTGTTGATAAATTTCTTGCCGCGCATCACCCACTATCATTTCCTGTTTCCGAGACGCGTTTTTCGCCTGGCCCTGTTGGGAGGCTAGATGCTCAGAGTGGAAGATGTCCAGTAGACATTACTTTATCTTTAAGCAGAAGGGTTTGATTGAAGATGTTTGAAGTGTTGTTGAGCAGGGCTCTTGAACTACTTTGATTGCCTGGATCGCTACCGTATACTCGGAACATTGGCTAGCATTCAGACCCGAACATATCTGTATGTGTGTGAGGGCGTCAAAAGATCTCAGCCCGTATCCTTTCACCCATAGTTACTAAAGCTATGTGGCCACATTTTCATCCGAGGCAAGATGCGCAATGATGCAGATAGAATTCATTGATCGCACTGATTCTTTTTATTGTTTGGAAATGCAGAGTTTCGCATTCAACCCAAAGTAGCCTACTTTCTGCTTGGCTTGGGTTGAGGAAACAACTCCACACAAATCCCATTGAAGCCTGGGCCAAGGGCACGAACTCGCTGCTTTACCTACTGTGGACCTCCACTGATCATTGAGAGTGAGCGCTGGGTTGAACGCAAACATACATAACGTGGTGTGATCTCATCTCAAGATGTTGCATTACAAGTTCATCATGTTGATCCGCCGTATGAAATGTACGGAACTGTTAAATGATCATCCTTTGATGTAGAGTGCTGTTTGCAGACAACCAAGTCGCTGCAACTGCTTTTTGTAGGCCTAGGGACGTCTAGGGATACCAAGATGGACTTGAAGCTTCCTGCGCACGAGCATCGCCGAGCACATAGCAATGGTATCTCCGTGGAGGGATCCCGGGCAGCAACTGCCAGAGGCATGTTGCGCACGAAGAGCAAGGTTGGTTTGGTATAGTTGCTATACCCTAACCTCTCTTGATCTGCTTGGTGACCGATTCGGGTTGGTTTGGCATAGTTGGTATACTCGAACATTTCTTGATCTGCTTGGTGACCGATTCGGGTTGGTTTGGTATAGTTGGTATACTCGAACATTTCTTGATCTGCTTGGTGACCGATTCAGGTTGGTTTGGTATAGTTGCTATACCCTAACCTCTCTTGATCTGCTTGGTGACCGATTCGGGTTGGTTTGGTATAGTTGCTATACCCTAACCTTTCTTGATCTGCTTGGTGACCGATTCGGGTTGGTTTGGTATAGCTGCTATACCCTAACCTTTCTTGATCTGCTTGGTGACCGAATCGGGTTGGTTTGGTATAGTTGGTATACTCGAACATTTCTTGATCTGCTGGGTGACCGATTCGGGTTGGTTTGGTATAGTTGGTATACTCGAACATGTCTTGATCCGTTTGGTGACCGATTCTCGGTGTCCGATTCTGGTGTCCGATTCTACTATCCTGGTGTCCGATCCTGACAATCCGGTGACCGATTCAGATATACTGGTGTCCGATTCTTAGTTCCCGATTCGGATATCCTGGTGACCGATCCTGGTGACCGATTCGGACGCCGCCCATATATATATATATATATCCTCATATTACACGTGTCTGTATCACACATTTGATATATATATATATAAAGATATACAATCATGATCCCACCTATTAGTGAGGATATTATAATTATAGTTTTAAATATCACCATTAACTTCTGAGATCTCCATCATGAATATCCCCATCCATTATATCCAGAATTATAGTTATTATAGTTATAGATATCCCATGTCCTATCTATAGTTATATATTCCCACTCGTAGATAATCCCATCTATTAGTTATAGTTTATAGATAGAATGATATTAGATAATGTGGGTACAACAATAATAAACCATCCCCCAAATCACCATTTTATAGGTAGTGTGGTTACCATTCCCAGGTGGGTGGTTTATGACATTGTTTTACCCACAGTATAATCGTTTCTATTTAATTGCCTTCGGCAAGCCCGCCGGCCATAGGTGGAAGCCCGCGAGAGAAGCAGAAGAGAAAAGAAGGAGAAGAAGAAGAAGAAAGGAAGACATTAAAGGAGACAGGTGGAAGCGGAGAGAGATTGCCCCAAGGGAAATTGATGTTCATGCTAGGTGGAAGCCTGAGAGAGAAGCAGAAGAGAAGAGAATAAGAAGAAGAGGAAGAAGAGGAAGAAGAGGAAGAAGAGGAAGAAGAGGAAGAAGAGGAAGAAGAGGAAGAAGAGGAAGAAGAGGAAGAAGAGGAAGAAGAGGAAGAAGAGGAAGAAGAGGAAGAAGAGGAATAAGAAGAGACGAAGACAGAGCCGTAGATCAGAAGCAGCTTGAGTAGCAAGTGCCTGCTTGAACAACCTATGGGCCGCATATCAAATGAGTACGGGTCGATCAGTTTAGTACCGTGTACGTCCTGTGACGAGTACCTCTAGACGACTGTAATGCTGTAGGCAGTGTCATTAGCTACCCGCACTACCAGTTTGGTACTTGGGGAAGAAGGGAGGAAGGAGTAGAGGAGTAGAAGTAGGAGTAGGCGTCGGAGTAGGAGTAGGCGTAGGCGTAGGTGTAGGAGTAGTAGCAGTAGTAGTAGTCGTAGGAGTGGGGGCGGAGGAAGGGGGGAGGGCGGAGGGCCGGGGGGGAGGGGGGGTGGACTTGATTCAGACGAAGCAAAAACGTGCAGCAAGAGAACAAAGGAACAAGTACAAACCACGAACAGAAACAAGAACAACACCTTCCAATCAGACACGCCGGCAGGCCGGCGGATTACTATTCATGGATAATTATAGATATATAATCCCATCTATAGATATATAATCCCATCTATATAGATAGAATTATATAGTCAATACACCTATTAGATATACATGTTTTTTCTAGGAATATAATCCCATCTAGTCTATTAGATAATTCCATCTATTATAGACTATAGATCTACATGTTCCCATGGAACTTCTGAGGAATTCCAGCACTTCCTCGTGGCGTCCGCGCGTCGAGCTGCCGCTCTTGCAGAGCAGCTCCTCGTTGTGCCTTGGCGAAGCCACAAGATATGGAGATCTTATGGAGATATCATGGGGATATGGGATCGAAATGGGTTTCAGGGATTATCCTATGATATAGCCAACATATGCTAACATATGCTAAATGATGAAGTTATGGTCAATTTTTGAGGATCTTCTGAAATGACAGATGGTTAGAATTGGTGGAATCATCCTGAAAAAGGATTCTGGTTTGGAGTTGCCTAGATCAGATTTCACCAGCAACTTTGGGAATTGGGGTAATTCATGGGGTAAACAATGGGTTAATGGGTGAGTACCTCATGATTGCTACAAGGGGGCATTTGGCATCACATTTTTGGAGGGGTTGGCCGTCGATATCCCCTTGAGAAATGGGAATTATGTATATATGTTCATCTTCCAAAATAGGTACATCAACCACAGAATTTGATGGATTACTATAGATGGCAATAAAATGTGGGTTGGTGAATGAGTTGAGGTGCTGAATGAGTTGGCGGATATCACAGGGAATCGGGGCACAATAGGGAGGCTCATAGTGATTACTTAAACCTGTTCAAATCAATTCCACTAAAAACCAAGGCACACCCTGTCCCTCGCAATGGGGGAAACTTCAAAATAAAAAACCCTAAAGACACGAAAAACGGTCACCCCAGTCCGCCGATTGGCCTCATTTTGGCTGGTTTTGCTTCCCCTTCTGGTGGGTCCACTTGTCTCTTGTTGATCACAATTTTGGGTCAATTGAATCGTGACAAATCCCACTTACAGTAGGGGTTGATCAATGTTTGGCTCGTAACCATCGGGAAATCCGAGATTGTCTTGACTGTCGCCTGATCTTGGTTTCATGTTGGGTTAGTGCACCCCCAATGTTTATCTTTCCAAGTTAATATTTATCATACCATATCATACCAACTTTGGATTTTCTCTTATATACTCCAAGTCCATCAAAATCCGAAAAACACATATTGTAAGATTTCATAGATTTTTCTGGTTCCACTTTCCCACTCCTGGAGATTTTTCTGGCCTCCCAGGCCACACACCTCGTGGCGCACTGGGATGGCTCCAGCGGCGCGAAGACCGGCGCTCAACTACGAGCGGTCGCTGGTGGTGCCGCTCAGCAGCGTGGCCGGGCCCTTTCTGCGGCCCTGGCAGAGTGAGGCGATAAGACCGGCCAATATGGGTATGGGTCAATACCTATAGATACATTTTAGTGGGATGAACATCCATTTACCAGCTATTTTGGGGTTCACTAGGTACCAGGGTTTTGACCCATCCCCATATGACAGGATATGACAGGTATGTAAGGGTAATATCAGTAGGATGGGATGACATGTCAATATATTACATTGAGTATGCAACTTAGATATCCCTAGATAGACCTTAGATATCCCTAGATAGTTGTTTGATGTTGTTTGACATTCCCGCATCATTTTTGCAGTCTTTCGGGGTGAAAAACCAGAATTCTACAACTAGTGTTGTCTATCTATCTCTTCACCCAAGTTCATATACAGTAAATATGAATATATATGTACATCCCAGCCAACGCCACAATGAAACTGGAAACATCAGGGGTACTGAGGTTTTCCAGCTTGATGCCAACAGGCCGCACATGCTCTTTGTCCCAAGGTTTTTTGGGCTCTTGATTTTTTGTAGTTTGCTTTATATGTGACATGTGTGCAATTTTTCCAAAGGTCAGCACACTTTAACATGGGATCATCATACATGGCAAAATCATATAATATATGAGACCAATTTTGAGACACGCCCCGTAGTCGCCCGTGAGCAAGCTCATTCAATCTATCACTGGCTTAGAACCATGATGATTAACAACTTACTATCCAAGGTTAAAATTAAAACCAATACACTCCACTTATGCAGTATGCTTACATTTGGACCTTTGTACGGGTGAATGTTGGTAAATACATACCATACATGTAGCATTTGGGCATGGCTGATTGCGTTGGATGATCCTGGTTTCCTTGGATTCAAAAGAACATCCTTCTGAAGGGTCTGTCGATGGGATGTACCACCCAATATATGGCATTTTTTTGTAGGGACCATGATGTTACACCAGTATATTTTTTTGGGCGCCTTATTTCCAAACAAACCCCTGATATATACATATATGTATATATAGAATGGGCTAGCGCCCTGGTGCCGCCGACCCCCCCTATTTGGGGGGTGCTGTAGAGAGAGGGAGAGAGAGGGAGGGAGAGATAGAGAGAGGGCTTGGTGGAAGCTGCCGCGAGGGATTTGGAGGGTTTTAGGGGTTTTAAGGGTTTGAATAACGGTTTGAAGGGTGGCAAACGGCAGGCTTGAACGCCATAACAACAGAGGGCTATGCAGGTAAACGCAGGCAAACTGCAGGCTGCAACGCTGGAACAGCAAAGGCTTACAGGAGGGCTTGGTGGAAGCTGCCGCGAGGGATTCGGAGCATTTTAGAGGTTTTAAGGGTTTGAAGGGTTTTAAGGGTTTGAAGGCTGGCACCGGAGCATTTTAAGGGTTTTAAGGGTTTGAAGGCTGGCAAACGGCAGGCTTGAACGCCCTAACAACAGAGGGCTATTCGCAGGCAAACGGCAGGCTGCAACGCTGGAACAGCAAGGGCTTACGGCCGCAGGGCTTGGTGGAGGCTGCCGCGAGGCGCCCTAGGCAGGGACGCCCTAGCAACAGAGGGCGATGCAAGAAAACGCAGGCAAACGGCAGGCTGCAACGCTGGAACAGCAAAGGCTTACGGCCAGAGAGGGCTTGGTGGAAGCTGCCGCGAAGGATTTGGATGGTTTTAGGGGTTTAAAAGGTTTTAAAGGTTTGAAGGCTGGCAAGGGGTACCTTTTCCCTGCGGAGCTGGCCGGACTTTTGGAGGGTTTGGAGGGTTTTGGAGGGTTTTGGAGCGTTTGAGGCCTGGCAAACGGCAGCCTTGAACGCGTATAAGAAGCCATTGCTGCGGCCGTGGGGTGCTCTTGAGCCATTGCTGTGGCCTTGGGGTGGCTTTTGCGTGCGGGAGTGGCGCGTGTTGGGCTTGTTGGGGTACCTTTTCCCTGCGGAGCTGGGCGGACTTTTGGAGGGTTTGGAGGGTTTGGAGGGTTTGGAGCGTTTGAGGCCTGGCAAACGGCAGCCTTGAACGCGTATAAGAAGCCATTGCTGCGGCCGTGGGGTGCATTGCGTGCGGCAGTGGCGCGTGTTGGGCTTGTTGGGGTACCTTTTCCCTGCGGAGCTGGCCGGACTTTTGGAGGGTTTGGAGGGTTTTGGAGGGTTTTGGAGGGTTTGAGGCCTGGCAAACGGCAGCCTTGAACGCGTATAAGAAGCCATTGCTGCGGCCGTGGGGTGCCCTTGAGCCATGGCTGTGGCCTTGTGGTGACTTTTGCGTGCGGCAGTGGCGCGTGTTGGGCTTGTTGGGGTACCTTTTCCCTGCGGAGCTGGCCGGACTTTTGGAGGGTTTGGAGGGTTTTGGAGGGTTTGGAGGGTTTTGGAGGGTTTGGAGGGTTTGAGGCCTGGCAAACGGCAGCCTTGAACGCGTATAAGAAGGCATTGCTGCGGCCGTGGCGTGCCCTTGAGCCATTGCTGTGGCCTTGTGGTGGCTTTTGCGTGCGGCAGTGGCGCGTGTTGGGCTTGTTGGGGTACCTTTTCCCTGCGGAGCTGGCCGGACTTTTGGAGGGTTTGGAGGGTTTTGGAGGGTTTTGGAGGGTTTGAGGCCTGGCAAACGGCAGCCTTGAACGCTTATAAGAAGCCATTGCTGCGGCCGGAAGGTGCCCTTGAGCCATTGCTGTGGCCTTGTGGTAGCTTTTGCGTGCGGGAGTGGCGCGTGTTGGGCTTGTTGGGGTACCTTGTCCCTGCGGAGCTATGCGAACTTTTGGAGCGTTTGGAGGGTTTTGGAGCGTTTGGAGGTTTTGAGGCCTGGCAAACGGCAGCCTTGAACGCCTATAAGAAGCCATTGCTGCGGCCGGAAGGTGCCCTTGAGCCATTGCTGTGGCCTTGTGGTGGCTTTTGCGTGCGGGAGTGGCGCGTGTTGGGCTTGTTGGGGTACCTTGTCCTTGCGGAGCTGGCCGGACTTTTGGAGGGTTTGGAGGGTTTTGGAGCGTTTGAGGCCTGGCAAACGGCAGCCTTGAACGCGTATAAGAAGCCATTGCTGCGGCCGTGGGGCGCCCTTGAGCCATTGCTGTGGCCTTGTGGTGGCTTTTGCGTGCGGCAGTCGAGAGTGGCGCGTGTTGGGCTTGTTGGGGTACCTGTTCCCTGCGGAGCTGGCCGGACTTTTGGAGGGTTTGGAGGGTTTGGAGGGTTTTGGAGGGTTTGAGGCCTGGCAAACGGCAGCCTTGAACGCGTATAAGAAGCCATTGCTGCGGCCGTGGGGTGCCCTTGAGCCATTGCTGTGGCCTTGTGGTGGCTTTTGCGTGCGGCAGTGGCGCGTGTTGGGCTTGTTGGGGTACCTTTTCCCTGCGGAGCTGGCCGGACTTTTGGAGGGTTTGGAGGGTTTTTGGAGGGTTTTGGAGCGTTTGAGGCCTGGCAAACGGCAGCCTTGAACGCGTATAAGAAGCCATTGCTGCGGCCGTGGGGTGCCCTTGAGC
>CAMXCT020001093.1:81039-180135 GCA_947184155.2 Cladocopium goreaui
CAGCCTTGAACGCGTATAAGAAGCCATTGCTGCGGCCGTGGGGTGCACTTGAGCCATTGCTGTGGCCTTGTGGTGGCTTTTGCGTGCGGCAGTGGCGCGTGTTGGGCTTGTTGGGGTACCTTTTCCCTGCGGAGCTGGCCGGACTTTTGGAGGGTTTGGAGGGTTTGGAGGGTTTGGATGGTTTTGGAGGGTTTTGGAGCGTTTGAGGCCTGGCAAACGGCAGCCTTGAACGCGTATAAGAAGCCATTGCTGCGGCCGTGGGGTGCCCTTGAGCCATTGCTGTGGCCTTGTGGTGGCTTTTGCGTGCGGCAGTGGCGCGTGTTGGGCTTGGTGGGGTCCACTTCTTAACTTGCGGTACCTGGGATGGAACTCCGCCTTTGGAGGGTTGGAGGGCCTTTGATCGGAAGAGCGTTTGTGAGGCCTGGCAAACGGCAGCCTTGAACGCGTATAAGAAGCCATTGCTGCGGCCGTGGGGTGCCCTTGAGCCATTGCTGTGGCCTTGTGGTGGCTTTTGCGTGCGGCAGTGGCGCGTGTTGGGCTTGTTTGGGGTACCTTTTCCCTGCGGAGCTGGCCGGACTTTTGGAGGGTTTGGAGGGTTTGGAGGGTTTTGGAGGGTTTTGGAGCGTTTGAGGCCTGGCAAACGGCAGCCTTGAACGCGTATAAGAAGCCATTGCTGCGGCCGGGGGGTGCCCTTGAGCCATTGCTGTGGCCTTGTGGTGGCTTTTGCGTGCGGCAGTGGCGCGTGTTGGGCTTGTTGGGGTACCTTTTCCCTGCGGAGCTGGCCGGACTTTTGGAGGGTTTGGGAGGGTTTTGGAGCGTTTGAGGCCTGGCAAACGGCAGCCTTGAACGCGTATAAGAAGCCATTGCTGCGGCCGTGGGGTGCTCTTGAGCCATTGCTGTGGCCTTGTGGTGGCTTTTGCGTGCGGCAGTGGCGCGTGTTGGGCTTGTTGGGGTACCTTTTCCCTGCGGAGCTGGCCGGACTTTTGGAGGGTTTGGGAGGGTTTTGGAGCGTTTGAGGCCTGGCAAACGGCAGCCTTGAACGCGTATAAGAAGCCATTGCTGCGGCCGTGGGGTGCTCTTGAGCCATTGCTGTGGCCTTGTGGTGGCTTTTGCGTGCGGGAGTGGCGCGTGTTGGGCTTGTTGGGGTACCTTTTCCTTGCGGAGCTGGCCGGACTTTTGGAGGGTTTGGAGGGCGGACTTTTGGAGGTTTTGGAGGGTTTTGGAGCGTTTGAGGCCTGGCAAACGGCAGCCTTGAACGCGTATAAGAAGCCATTGCTGCGGCCGTGGGGTGCCCTTGAGGCATTGCTGTGGCCTTGTGGTGGCTTTTGCGTGCGGCAGTGGCGCGTGTTGGGCTTGTTGGGGTACCTTTTCCCTGCGGAGCTGGCCGGACTTTTGGAGGGTTTGGAGGGTTTGGAGGGGTTTGGAGGGTTTTGGAGCGTTTGAGGCCTGGCAAACGGCAGCCTTGAACGCGTATAAGAAGCCATTGCTGCGGCCGTGGGGTGCCCTTGAGCCATTGCTGTGGCCTTGTGGTGGCTTTTGCGTGCGGCAGTGGCGCGTGTTGGGCTTGTTGGGGTACCTTTTCCCTGCGGAGCTGGCCGGACTTTTGGAGGGTTTGGAGGGTTTTGGAGGGTTTTGGAGCGTTTGAGGCCTGGCAAACGGCAGCCTTGAACGCGTATAAGAAGCCATTGCTGCGGCCGTGGGGTGCCCTTGAGCCATTGCTGTGGCCTTGTGGTGGCTTTTGCGTGCGGCAGTGGCGCGTGTTGGGCTTGTTGGGGCACCTTTTCCTTGCGGAGCTGGCCGGACTTTTGGAGGGTTGAACAGCAAAGGCTGCCGGCCAGAGGGCGTGGTGGCAGCTGCCTCGAATGCCCTAACGAGAGAGGGCTATGTGCGCGGAAAAGTTCCACACCTGCGGTGGTCCCAGGCGCCGCCCCGGCCTTGGCGAAGGCCGGGGTCGGCGGATATATATATATAGTAACCCCAAAAAGATGGAACTATGATTTTTCGTTCAGTTGCTAGGATGTTACTTTTCTATTTTTTGGGGTTTGCTGCGCAGCTGGGAGATCTGATGGCAGGTTCGAACAGAGACGGGTTTGCCCGAACCCGAAGCCGAAGACGACTCCGCCACCATGCGCTACATTCGAGTGCATTGGGCTGGAGCGGTTTCAGGGTTTCGCCCCAAAAAACACATTGCTGTTGGCGGTTAGTAGGGGGTAGCTACTATCCCAAATGCCTATACCAATATGGGAATGAAGTGATTCTGAATTTCCCAGCGGCGTGGGGTTTCTTTATCGGAGACCCCAAGTTATCATCCAAGTTAAAACGGTCATAGGGAAACTCGTGGAGAGAAGGGGCACCACATATTTGTGAAAAACGTTTCTTATGGTCCAAAACGTGTTTCATGCAGTTCTACCCGTACTTTCAAAGATTGTTTTTGTTTTGTTTTTTCTGAGCAGTGTCCATGTCCCAGAACAATTATGTCCGATTCTTGAGGATTGCAGTATGCGCTACAATTTGCATTTGTTTGATACTTTTGGATATACAATATCATTTGATACACCTATCTGATGCGGACTTCATTGATATGTGCAAATCTTTACAGTGATCAACATATCTCGACATATCAACGTATATCAACATATATGTATGGAATATACATATTATAGAATAATATAGATAAAACAAACAGATCTGTATGGATTATACATATAGAATCATTTAGATAAAGCTAACATATCTGTATGGAATATCCATATAGAATCATATAGATAAAGCAAACATATCTGTATGGAATAAACATAAATCATATAGATAAAGCAAACATATTTGTATGGAATAAACATAAATCATATAGATAAAGCAAACATATCTGATCATAAATCATATAGATAAAACACACATATATCTGTACGGAGTCTACATGAATCATATAGATAAAGCAAACATATCTGTACGGAATATACATAAATCATATAGATAAAGCAAACATATCTGTATGGAATAGATATAAATCGTATAAATAAAGCTAACATATCTGTATGGAAAATTGATAATCATATAGATAAAGCAAACATATCTGTTTGGAATATACACAAATCGTATAGATAAAGAAAACAAATCTGTTTGGAATATACATAAATCATAAAGATAAAGCAAACATATCTGTATGGAATGTACATAAAGTATCGAGATAAAGCAAACGTGTTTGTATGGAATATACAAAAATCATATCCATAAAGCAAACATATTTGTATGGAATATACATAAATCATTTAGATAAAGCAAACATATCTGTTTGGAATATACATAAATCATATAGATAAAGCAAACATAATTGTACGGAGTATACATAAAGCATATAGATAAAGGCAAACATATCTGTATGGAATAAACATAAATCACATAGATAAAACAAACATATTTGTATGAAATATACATAAATCATTTAGATAAAGCAAACATAATAGTTTGGAATTTACATAAATCATAAAGATAAAGCAAACATATTTGTATGAAATAAACATAAATCATATAGATAAAGCAAACGTGTTTGAATGGAATATACATAAATCATTTAGATAAAGCTAAATCTCTGAATGGAATATACATAAATCATTTAGATAAAGCAAACATATATGTTTGGAAAATACATAAATCTTATAGATAGAGCGAACATACAGAATGTACATAAATCATTTAGATAAAGCAAAGATATCTGTTTGGAATATACATAAATCATATAGATAAAGCGAACATACAGAATGTACATAAATCATATAGATAAAGCAAACATATCTGTATGGAATGTACATAAAGTATCTAGATAAAGCAAACATATCTGTATGGAATATAAATAAGTCATATAGATAAAGCAAAGATAGCTGTATGGAGTATACATAAATGATAAAGAGAAAGCAAACATATCTGTATGGAATGTACATAAAGTATCGAGATAAAGCAAACGTGTTTGTATGGAATATACATAAATCATAGATACAGCTAACATACTTGTATGGAGTATTGATGAATCATATAGATAAAGCAAACATAAATGTATGGAGTATTCATAAATCAAATAGATAAAGCTAACATATCTGTACGGAGTATACATAAATCATTTAGATAAAGCTAACATATCTGTATGGAATGTACATAAATCATTTGGATAAAGCAAACATATCTGTATGGAATATACATAAATCATTTCGATATAGCAAACATATCTGTTTGGAACATACATAAATCATATAGATAAAACAAAACATATCTGTATGGAATATACATAAAACATATAGATAAAGCTGACATATTTGTTTGGAGTATACATAAATCATATAGATAAAGCTAACATAGCTGTATGGAGTATACATAGATCAGATAGATAAAGCTAACATATCTGTATGGAGTACACATAAATCGTTGTGATATAGCTAACATATCTGTTTGGAACATCCATGAATCATATAGATAAAAAAAAAATATCTTTATGGAATATACATAAATCATGTAGATAAAGCTAGCATATCTGTATCGAATGTACATAAATCATATAGATAAAGCTAACATATCTCTATCGAGTATACATAAATCATATAGATAAAGCAAACATATCTGTACGGAATATACATAAATCATATAGATAAAGCAAACATATCTGTATGGAATGTACATAAATCATTTAGATAAAGCAAACATATATCTGTACGGAGCCTACATAAATTATATACATAAAGCTAACGTATCTGTATCGAGTATACATAAATCATATAGATAAAGCAAACATATCTGTATGGAGTATTAATAAATCATTTAGATAAAGCTAACATATTCGTATGGAGTATACATAAATCATATAGATAAAGCTAACATATATCTGTATGGAGTATACATAAATCATATAAAGCTAACTTAGGTACGGAGTATACATGAATTATTTAGACAAAGCTAACATATCTGTATGGAGTATACATAATCTTATAGATAAAGCAAACATATTTGTATGGAGTATACATAAATCATTTAGATAAAGCTAACATATATCTGTATGGATATACATAAATCTTATAGACAAAGTAAACATATTCGTATGGAGTATACATAAATCATATAGATAAAGCTAACCTATCTGTATGGAATATGCATGAATCATATAGATAAAGCAAACATATTTGTATGGAGTATACATAAATCATAGAGATAAAGCTAACATATCTGTATGGAGTACACATAAATCGTTTAGATATGGCTAACATACCTGTTTGGAACATACATGAATCATACAGATAAAGAAACATATCTTTATGGAGTATACATAAATCATTTAGATGAAGCTAACATATTTGTTTGGAATATACATAAGTAATATAGATAAAGCAAACATATATCTGTACGGAGTCTACATACATCATATAGGTAAAGCAATCATATATGTATGGAATATACATAAACCATATAGATAAAGCGAACATATTTGTATGGAGTACACATTCATCATATAAAGCTAACATATCTGTATGGAGTATACATAAATCAGATAAAGCTAACATATATGTATGGAGTATACATAAATCATATAGAGAAAGCTAACATATCTGTACGGAGTATACATAAATCATATAGATAAAGCTAACATATTTGTATGGAGTATACATAAATCATATAGATAAAGCTAACATATCTGTATGGAGTATACATAAATCATATAAAGCTAACATATATGTATGGAGTATACATGAATCATTTAGACAAAGCTAACATATCTGTATGGAGTATACATAATCTTATAGATAAAGCAAACATATTTGTATGGAGTATACATAAATCTTTTAGACAAAGCTAACATATCTGTATGGATTATACATAAATCATATAGATAAAGCACACATATTTGTATGGAGTATACATAAATCATATAGATAAAGCTAACATATTTGTATGGAGTATACATAAACCATATAAAGCTAACATATATGTATGGAGTATACATAAATCATATAGATAAAGCTAACTTATCGGTACGGAGTATACATAAATCATTTAGACAAAGCTAACATATCTGTATGGAGTATACATAAATCTTATAGATAAAGCTAACATATATCTGTATGGAGTATACATAAATCAGATAAAGCTAACATATATCTGTATGGATATACATAAATCTTATAGACAAAGCAAACATATTCGTATGGAGTATACATAAATCTTATAGATAAAGCAAACATATTTGTATGGAATATACATAAATCATTTAGATAAAGCAAACATATTTGTATGGATATACATAAATCTTATAGACAAAGCAAACAAATTCGTATGGAGTATACATAAATCTTATAGATAAAGCAAACATATTTGTATGGAATATACATAAATCATATAGATAAAGCTAACATATAGCTAACATATTCGTATGGAGTATACATGAATCATATAGATAAAGCTAACATATAGCTAACATATTTGTATGGAGTATACATAAATCATATAGATAAAGCTAACATATAGCTAACATATTTGTATGGAGTATACATAAATCATATAGATAAAGCTAACATATAGCTAACATATTTGTATGGAGTATACATAAATCATATAGATAAAGCTAACATATAGCTAACATATTTGTATGGAGTATACATAAATCATATAGATAAAGCTAACATATAGCTAACATATTTGTATGGAGTATACATAAATCATATAGATAAAGCAAAACATTGTAGAATATACATAAATCTTATAGCTAGATAAAGCAAACACATTTGTATGAGATACATCAATCTTATAGATAAAGCAAACACATTTGTGGAGTGACTACATAAATATATAGATAAAAAGCAAAAACACATTGTATGGACTATGCCACAGTTATACATAAATCTTATAGATAAGCAAACACATTTGTATGGAATATACATAAATCTATAGATAAAGCCAACAGATTTGTATGGATATACATAAATATTATAGATTAAAGCAAACACAGTTGTATGGAGTATTACAAAATCTTATAGAAAAGCAAAACACATTTGTATGGAGTATACATTTAAATCTTATAGTTAAAGCAAACACATTTGTATGGAATATACATAAATCTTATAGATAAAGCAAACACATTTGTATGGAATATACATAAATCTTATAGATAAAGCAAACACATTTGTATGGAATATACATAAATCTTATAGATAAAGCAAACACATTTGTATGGAATATACATAAATCTTATAGATAAAGCAAACACATTTGTATGGAGTATACATAAATCTTATCGATAAAGCAAACACATTTGTATGGAGTATACATAAATCTTATAGATAAAGGAAACACATTTGTATGGAGTATACATAAATCTTATAGATAAAGCAAACACATTTGTATGGAGTATACATAAATCTTATAGATAAAGCAAACACATTTGTATGGAGTATACATAAATCTTATAGATAAAGCAAACACATTTGTAGGAATACATAAATCTTAAGATAAAGCAAACACATTGGTATGGAATATAACATAAATCTATAGGGGATAAAGCAAACACATTGTATGGAATATACATAAATCTGATAGAATAAAGCAACACATTTGTATGGCGATACATAAATCTTATCGATTTAAAGCAAAACCATTTGTATGAGAACATAAATTATTATAGATAAAGGAAACCACATTTGTATGGAGTATACAGAAACTTATAGATAGCAAACACATTGTATGGAGTTACATAAATCTTATAGATATTAAAGCAAAACCTTTGTATGGAGTATACATAAATCTATCGATACAAGCAAACACCATTGTATGAATATACAGAAATCCTATTATAGATAAAGCAACCACATTTGTATGGCGTATACATCTGAAATCTTATAGATAAAGCAAACACATTTGTATGGAATATACATAAATCTTATAGATAAAGCAAACACATTTGTATGGAATATACATAAATCTTATAGATAAAGCAAACACATTTGTATGGAATATACATAAATCTTATAGATAAAGCGAACACATTTGTATGGAATATACATAAATCTTATAGATAAAGCAAACACATTTGTATGGAATATACATAAATCTTATAGATAAAGCAAACACATTTGTATGGAGTATACATAAATCTTATAGATAAAGCAAACACATTTGTATGGAGTATACATAAATCTTATAGATAAAGCAAACACATTTGTATGGAGTATACATAAATCTTATAGATAAAGCAAACACATTTGTATGGAGTATACATAAATCTTATAGATAAAGCAAAACACATGGTATTGGAATCTATACCTAAACTCCTTATAGATGATTAAACAAGCAAACACATTGTATGAATAACATAAATCTTATAGATAAAGCAACACTTGATGGAGTATACATAAATCTTATAGATAAAGCAAACACATTTGTATGGAATATACATAAATCTTATAGATAAAGCAAACACATTTGTATGGAGTATACATAAATCTTATAGATAAAGCAAACACATTTGTATGGAGTATACATAAATCTTATAGATAAAGCAAACACATTTGTATGGAATATACATAAATCTTATAGATAAAGCAAACATATTTGTATGGATATACATAAATCTTATAGATAAAGCAAACACATTTGTATGGAGTATACATAAATCTTATAGATAAAGCAAACACATTTGTATGGAGTATACATAAATCTTATAGATAAAGCAACCACATTTGTATGGAGTATACATAAATCTTATAGATAAAGCAACCACATTTGTATGGAGTATACATAAATCTTATAGATAAAGCAAACACATTTGTATGGAGTATACATAAATCTTATAGATAAAGCAAACACATTTGTATGGAGTATACATAAATCTTATAGATAAAGCAAACATATTTGTATGGAATATACATAAATCATTTAGATAAAGCAAACATATTTGTATGGATATACATAAATCTTATAGATAAAGCAAACATATTTATATGGAGTATACATAAATCTTATAGATAAAGCAAACATATTTGTATGGAATATACATAAATCATTTAGATAAAGCAAACATATTTGTATGGAGTATACATAAATCTTATAGATAAAGCAAACACATTTGTATGGAGTATACATAAATCATTTAGATAAAGCAAACACATTTGTATGGAGTATACATAAATCTTATAGATAAAGCAAACATATTTGTATGGAATATACATAAATCATTTAGATAAAGCAAACATATTTGTATGGATATGCATAAATCTTATAGATAAAGCAAACATATTTGTATGGAGTATACATAAATCTTATAGATAAAGCAAACATATTTGTATGGAATATACATAAATCATTTAGATAAAGCAAGCATATTTGTATGGATATACATAAATCTTATAGATAAAGCAAACACATTTGTATGGAATATACATAAATCATTTAGATAAAGCAAACATATTTGTATGGATATACATAAATCTTATAGATAAAGCAAACATATTTGTATGGAATATACATAAATCATTTAGATAAAGCAAACATATTTGTATGGATATACATAAATCTTATAGATAAAGCAAACATATTTGTATGGAATATACATAAATCATTTAGATAAAGCAAACATATTTGTATGGAATATACATAAATCTTATAGATAAAGCAAACATATTTGTATGGAGTATACATAAATCTTATAGATAAAGCAAACACATTTGTATGGAGTATACATAAATCTTATAGATAAAGCAAACACATTTGTATGGAGTATACATAAATCTTATAGATAAAGCAAACATATTTGTATGGAATATACATAAATCATTTAGATAAAGCAAACATATTTGTATGGAATATACATAAATCTTATAGATAAAGCAAACATATTTGTATGGAGTATACATAAATCTTATAGATAAAGCAAACACATTTGTATGGAGTATACATAAATCTTATAGATAAAGCAAACACATTTGTATGGAATATACATAAATCATTTAGATAAAGCAAACATATTTGTATGGATATACATAAATCTTATAGATAAAGCAAACACATTTGTATGGAATATACATAAATCATTTAGATAAAGCAAACATATTTGTATGGAATATACATAAATCTTATAGATAAAGCAAACACATTTGTATGGAGTATACATAAATCTTATAGATAAAGCAAACACATTTGTATGGAGTATACATAAATCTTATAGATAAAGCTAATATATATCTGTACGGAGTCTACATAAATCATTTAGATAAAGCTAATATATATCTGTACGGAGTCTACATAAATCATTTAGATAAAGCTAATATATATCTGTACGGAGTCTACATAAATCATTTAGATAAAGCTAATATATATCTGTACGGAGTCTACATAAATCATTTAGATAAAGCTAATATATATATCTGTACGGAGTCTACATAAATCATTTAGATAAAGCTAATATATATCTGTACGGAGTCTACATAAATCATTTAGATAAAGCTAATATATATATCTGTACGGAGTCTACATAAATCATTTAGATAAAGCTAATATATATCTGTACGGAGTCTACATAAATCATTTAGATAAAGCTAATATATATCTGTACGGAGTCTACATAAATCATTTAGATAAAGCTAATATATATATATATATCTGTACGGAGTCTACATAAATCATTTAGATAAAGCTAATATATATATCTGTACGGAGTCTACATAAATCATTTAGATAAAGCTAATATATATATCTGTACGGAGTCTACATAAATCATTTAGATAAAGCTAATATATATCTGTACGGAGTCTACATAAATCATTTAGATAAAGCTAATATATATCTGTACGGAGTCTACATAAATCATTTAGATAAAGCTAATATATATCTGTACGGAGTCTACATAAATCATTTAGATTCATGTAGACTTGGCTTCAGACTTTGCCGCCGAGGTGTGCAATGCGCGGGGGGTTATCCCCACAGCCGGGGTGCTGGAGATGGTGCGGAAGTGTGCCATCACCAGCGGTGGCGAATTCCTGCTGGACGATGAGTTCCTGGGTCATAATATAGTGATAATAGTTGTTCGATATCTAATGTTGTGATGATATAGTGATCATATAAGGATCATATAGTGATGATATAGGGATCATATAGTGATCATACAGACTATATATAACGTGATCATAGTTAATATATATTTAATAGTGATAATATTGTGATCATATGGAAATAATATGGTGATAATATAGTCATAGAAGTTAGTAGTAATAGTGATCCTGGGGATCGAGTATAGTGCCTATATTAGCGTTAAACATCATCAGTATCAGTAAGAGTTCATAGTTAACAGTAGTAATAGATAGTATGTTAGTAATATACAATGTGGGAGACCCAATGCCATAAACAGCTACCATACAGGGATGGTTGAATGGTTGAAATCGCAGCCACAAAAATGGTGATGGAATGGGGATGGTAAACATGGCATTGGGTGAATCCCACAATGAAATTATCGAGATATAATTGGAATTAAACGGATAGAAGCAAAAACAGGGGATATGATTTGTAGTTGTTTTGACACAGCGATGTGGGAAATCACCATGTTAACTGGCTGAATCTGTTGCATAAATGGGTTAAAACCCATTCCAACCCAGTTACACGAGGATTGAACCAGCTATTGAACAGTTAGCTCCGTGGCCTATCTAAGATAAGGTTTAACTGTTTGGGGTAATGAACACAGCTACCTGCTGGTAAACATCCAAAAAGCTCTGCAAATCCGTGGTTTTAACCACTCGGAAACGATCTACATTCATAGTGGATTGTCCATTTTCTGTGTGGGTTTGAAGGGTAACTATCTTGGGAACACATGACATCACCAGGATGATTATACCATCATATTACACCACTACGTAGTTTAGCATCGAAGAAAATAGAACCAGGCCGGGAACACAGCCAGAAACCGCTGGGGATTTGACATCTGAGGCTGACGGCCATGTCCTCGATGATTGGTGTCTTGGATGTACCTGGATGTACCTGGTAAAGTCGGTTGAACACACCTTAAGTGGTCAAGTGGGGGGGTGCCCATCAATGCTCCATGTTCGACCCTGTTTGCCGTGAAAGCCCACTTTTTTTGTTGAATGTACCAGCTGCTTGTAGCTTCCTGCCAACTTTGTCCCAGATAAACATGATAAACGCTGCAAGAGATTGTGTCAACACTGGCTAGTACCCTCCGGTTCTCAAACATGGCTAGCTGGGAAATCCCTGAACTTCATGGTGGATTTTCCAGCCACCCATGTTTGATGACTGGAGGGTAAATAGACCATGAACTTAAACCATAGTAAACCACTAGTTCCCAACAGCAGGGCCTGTTGGGTTTCAATCTCTAGGGCTGGGGCTGGCTCGCGGGGACTTGCAGCCTTCAAAATCCGGAATGGAACCCTGGAACCCTGGAACCCTGGAACCCTGGAACCCTGAAACCTTGGAACCCCGGAACCCTGGAACCCTGGAACCCTGGAACCCTGAAACCTTGGAACCCCGGAACCCTGGAACCCTGGAACCCCGGAACCCTCTGGAACCCTGAAACCCTGGAACCTTGGAACCCTGCGACCGTGGAACCCTGAAACCTTGGAACCGGCACCCTGGAACCCTCAAGGATTCTGGAACCCTGCAACCTTGGAACCCTGGAACCTTGGAACCCTGCAACCCTGCACACCTGGCACCCTGCTGGGATCCTGGAACCCTGAAACCCTGGAACCCTTGGAACCCTTGGAGCCCTGGAAACCTTGGAACCTTGGAACCCTGAAACCGTGGGACCCTGGTACCCTGGAACCCTGGAACCCTGGAACCCTGAAACCTTGGAACCCCGGAACCCTGGAACCCTGAAACCTTGGAACCCCGGAACCCTGGAACCCTGGAACCCTGGAACCCGGGAACCCTGGAACCCTGAAACCCTGGAACCTTGGAACCCTGCGACCGTGGAACCCTGAAACCTTGGAACCTTGGCACCCTGGAACCCTCAAGGATTCTGGAACCCTGCTACCTTGGAACCCTGGAACCTTGGAACCCTGCAACCCTGCACACCTGGCACCCTGCTGGGATCCTGGAACCCTGAAACCCTGGAACCCTTGGAACCCTTGGAACGCTGGAAACCTTGGAGCCCTGAAACCGTGGGACCCTGGTACCCTGGAACCTTGGAACCCTTGAAACCCTAAAACTTCCAAACCCTAAACTCTATGCGCGCTGCGCGCGCTGCATGCAATAAAGTAAACCCTAAAACTTCCAAACCCTAAACCCCAATGCGCGGTGCGCGCGCTGTGTCCCAGAGAAGTAAACCCTAAAATTTCCAAACCCTAAACCATCGTGTTATGCAACTTCCAAACCCTAAAGTTTAACCCGCGGTGTGCGCGCTGCATGCATTAAAATAAACCCTAAAACTTCCAAACCCTAAACCCTAATGCGTGCTGTGCGCGCTGCGTGCCAGAGATAAACCCTAAAACCTTCAAACCCTAAACACTAATGCGCGCTGCGCGCGCTTTGTGCAATAGAAATAAACCCTAAAATCTTCAAACCTGAAACTCTCGTGTCATAGAGGTAAACCCTAAAATTTCCAAACCCTAAACCCTAAACCCTAGCGCGCGCTGCGCGCGCTGTGTGCCATAGAAGTACCCCTTCAAATCTCCAAACCCTAAACCATCGTGTCATGGAGGTTAACCCTAAAACTTCGAAACCCTAAAGTTCAACCCACGCTGTGCACGCTGCATGCAATAAAATAAACTATAAAACTTCCAAACCCTAAACCCTAATGCGCGCTGCGCGCACTGCGTGCCACACACATAAACCCAAAAACTTTCAAACTTTAAACCGTAACGCGTACTGCGCGCACAGCCTGCCATAGAGGTAAACGGTTAAACTTTCAAACGCTGCGTGCCATAGAGGCAAAGCCTAAAACTTTCAAACGCTAAACCGTAAAGCAGGCTGCGCGCGCTGCGTGCCATAGAGTGCTCCTCAAAAGTGATTACATGTCATACTTTAGTGGCATCCTCCAAATTCATTAGTCAGCCTTTGTTAATCCAGGGCCCATTTTACACATGTCATCTTCTTGGTCGTGGCGCCATTTCAGGATCACACTGATGACCTAAGCTTTGGCCTTAACTATTATGCAGGCAAGCGACATCAGCACGCTATGGTATTGGAAGACACAGGGTTTGCCCGTAGACCAGCCAAAAAATCGATTTTCCACACTGAACAATTGGATTTAACACATTTAGAATAGGAGCTCCGCCTGATTCAGATTTCATCACTTAAAAGGTACCCATGCCTGACTAGCCTTCATGACTTAAAGCGTAACCACACCCGACTTAAGGGAACCATGCCTGACTAGCCTTCATAATTAAGAGGTACCCACCCACGCCTGACTTAACAGAACCCATGCCTGACTAGCCTTCATAATTAAAAGGTACCCATGCCCCTGAATTCAGGGAACCATGCCTGACTAGCCTTCACAATTAAAAGGTACCCACTGGAACCATGCCTGACTAGCCTTAATGACTTAAAAGGTAACTACACCTGACTTAATACCTGATTTACTGGTTTTGCCTGATTTTGGAAAAACGCAGGGCCGGAATTTGCAGGGCGCGGGCCGGAATTTGCCGGGCCCGGGCCGGAATTTGCCGGGCTGGGATTTTGGGGTCGTGCCTAAATAGGATTTTTGCAAAAATCGTGCATGACTGAAGGGAACCATGCCTGACTAAACATCATACCAATCATCCCAAAAGAATCCAATAATTCCAGCAAGTGATGCCTGACCAATCCCTGCGTCATAATAAACCGTCTGCCCCTCCCCACCCAATAATGAACACACGGAATAGTTTTTTGTATTTAGTGGGTATTTAGTATGAGGGTGCGAAACTTCCCCCTTGGTTAAAAAAAACTAAATTGGAAAACATTTTTTAAATAACATCTAACTAAAATATTGCCAAAATTGGATTCCGAAGCTTCCCCCTGACATTAAATTGAAAACATTCGTTTTAAAAAATGAACTTTATATTTCAAAACCGATTGAATTCCTATTCAAAATCTAACTCAAATCTTGCCAAATTGGATTTCGAAGCTTCCCCTTATATTAAATTGAAAACCTTACTAATCCCCACCTCCTTTTACTAAACGTACCCTAAATACTAAAATATTACATTGATTCCTTTTACTAGGGTCCGCGTTAAATTTTGGGAAATTTCAGGCTGGCCAGTTTGACTTTTAATTGATACCTTTTCAAAAACAAATTAAACATGAAGGTCCCATTTCAGGATTTCACCACCAAAAAATAAAAACTAGTCAGCCCCGGTGATTTTTTAAACTAGGGTCTTTTAAGGTCGAAAAAATAAGTATTTTATATTACAACGTTTATATAATATTGGGGGAAAACTTCGAAATCCACTTTTTGGCATTTCCTGGCAATATTTTTGCTGGATGTCAAAAGGAAATCTAATCGATTCTTGAAATCGAAAAAACATAGTTTTTTTTATTAGTGTTTTTAATTTAATCTTAGGGGAAAACTTCGAAATCCAATTTTTAGCAATATCTTAATTATATGTTAAACAGAAAACTAATCGATTTTGAAACAGTTTTTTTTAAAATATATTAGGGCTGGTAATTTAATATTAGAGGAAACATTTCGAAATCCGGTTTTTGTTTTTATTTTTGTTACTACAATTTAAAAGGAAATCGAATCGATTTCAAAAAAGAAAAAATAATATTTTATATTAGGGTTTTTTAATGTAATATTAGGGGAAAACTTCAAAATCCAATTTTTGACCATATTCTAATTAGATTTCAAAAGGAAATCTAATGAATTTTGATATAGAAAAAATAGTCTTTGATATGAGGGTTTAATATGAGGGGAAAGCTTCGAAATCCAATTTCTGGCAATATCTTAATTTGAATTTACAAGGAAATCTAATCGATTCTGAAATAGAACAAATTTAGTTTTTTATATTGGAATTTTTCATGCAAGATTAGGGGAAGCATCGAAATCCAATTTTTGAACATATTTTAATAATTGGATTTTAATTTGATATTAGGGGAAAGCTTCAAAATCAATTTTTTGTTTTTTTCATTAGATTTCAAAAGGAAATCTAATCGATTTTGAAACAGGAAAAAAAACAAAATGATATTAGGGTTTAATATAAGGGAAAAGCTTCGACATCCAATTTTTTGGCCATATTTTATTTAATTTTTAAAAGGAAATCTAATCGATTTCGAAATAGAAAAACATACATAGTTTTTTATGTTGGGGGTTTTTATTTGATATTAAGCTTCGGAATCCACTTGTTTGCCATATTTTAATTGGATTTAAAAAGAAAGAAATCTGATCGATTTTGAAATAGAAATATGTATATATATATATGTGTGTGTGTTTTTTTATCAGTATTAGGGGGAAGCTTCGTACCCTAATACTAAAGACCCCCCCAATACTAAAAACTCCTCCAGGTGTTTGTTATTTGGGTGGGTGGGTGAAGGGGCGACTGTTTAGCAACAGGGGGAAGGGATTAAACCGTTTTTTTGTTTCTAATTTCAAAATCCATGAAAATAATCTTTAAATAGAATACTGCCAAGAATAGGATTTCGAAGCTTTCGCCTAGTATCAAATAAAACACCAACACCTGAATTAAAAAAACTAAAATTGACGATTTTAAAGGACGGACCCCAATAAAAGACACCCCGGTGTTGACTAGTTTTTTATTCTTTGGGGGTGAAACCCTCACATGGTACCTTCATTTTTAAAATTGTTTCCTCAAGGGGATCAATTAAAAATCAGATTAACCAATTTGACATTTCCCAAAATTGGAAATCGCACCTAGTTTTTGTCATTTGGGGGTATTTTTCGTAATAGGGAGAAAGGATTAGCAAAAAGAATGCCTGATCAAAATGATGCTGATTCTGTGTGTTACAATCTTTTTGCCCACTACAGTGTCTACAGGGTTACAAGGGATGCCGTGCCAGCTAGAGTCCCAAGTCCATTCAACCAACACCCTAATCGATGAAGTTGGACTTGTTGAAATGGAAGTGGGACTGGACCAGTTGACATGGGGCGATGCTGACCTTCAACGGGAGCTTCGGCGCCTGAAGGACAACAGTTTGAAAATTCCGAACCTGAAATATATTTTCAAAATTGCCTTACTAAGAGTGATCCCCACCCTGACACACTATTCTGACATAGTTTCTGACATATCATCTGGACGTATATGTGGCATATATGTTCTGACATACTATCTTACATTCTTTTCTGAGATTCTATTTGACATTCTTTCTGGCATCCTATCTGGCATCTATTCTGACATACTTTCTGGAATATACTATATTCTGATCCTGCCTTGCCATGAGTTTGGGCTGGGAGTGCTTTTATTTGCGTGGATCAATGCCAATGGCTTGAATATCCACCAAATGTTGGTTTCACATGTTTGCACCCAATGATTGCCATTACCATTGATACCCCAAAATGGCCAGGTCCTGAATTTGAGAGTAGGTCCTGAAAAGTTTTCTGGGTACTGAAAAAACAGGACTTTGGCACAGGGTCTGAAAAAAGACGTAGGTGGAAGATTCAGGTATGCTGTTGGGTTGCAAAGCTGGGTTAATAGATATATAGTAGAACGCAAAAAAAAACCTACTTCTTAACTTTTCAATGCGATCAGTTGGTGTTTTACTGTAGCCACTCATCGATGGCTACCAGCCATCGGCAGCCAGGTCATCTGAGCAGCATTTGCGAGGCGTCAGGGAGTCGAAATTCGCTGATGGATTGGTCTCTGAAGTAGCTGACTTTAGATCAAAACATATCAAAACCCATGGGGTTTACAACTGGATTTGAGGTTTTTTGGCAGAACTTAGGAAAGGGATGCAATGGGATATGTAAGGAACCATAAGTATTTGGGCGTGTTTGAATTTGAACATGGGGTGTATACCCCAAATTATTGCCATTTAGTATAGATGAAACATGATGCAAAAAAATCAGTCGATGGCACGGAGTACCCTCTTCTCAGACAAACTCAGATCTAGAAACCAAGTTTGGGGTGAAACCATTTCCCAACTGGATCCCAGGCAAAGGTCGAATTGCTTCCAGGGTCCCTGGATGCCTTAGTAAATAATAGTAAATGGCCAGTAAATGGATTGTATGCACTCAAAACATGCCCTATTACTACCTACTACGTGACCATGTTTCGCTCCCTAATCCGATACTTGGAAAATAAATGATGGCAGACAAAATCGCTATGATGGCAAAACAATGCAACCAGTGGGTTTCTACTTCAGGCAACTTCAGGTTGTCTTTTGCAGACTTGATCGGAAAGAACTAAACACTGGTTTTGATATGTTTTGATTGGTCCGTGTGAAAAAAAAAGAAAAAAATTCCAGCGCCAGAGTTTCAACCATCCCACCGTCTACCGTCCTGCGCAGGTGTGCCTTGCAGGTAGTACCAAGCTGAGTGATGCAGTCACCTGACCAGCACTTGGGACGGCTTGGGAGCTTCTTAAGTCATGGGGGATCCCCAAAGAAACATAGGTTTCACTACGAAAATTGGCTCATGACTGGATGATTTGCGGGTAGATTTCCCATTTTAGGAAATCTCCATGTGGGTGTGTCTGATTTGTTTTTTGCGCCAAAAATAGTCAGTTTTATAGGGGCAATGATGATTAAGTAATATTGACTGTAGGATTTCGGGGTACCCCCATTTTCAGACAAACCCATATATATATATATACATCACTTCTTGTTGTGTTTCTCAATTTGAATATATAGATGAAAAGTGTGGCAATGCGTGACCGTTGGATCCGGTGGATCCGTTGTAGCCATTTGCCGTTGACATTTGCCGTTGAAATTGGTGGTTCCCTCTGGTAAACGTGTACATAACTATGGAAAATCACCATTTTTAATGGGAAAACTCACTATAAATGGCCATGTTCAATAGCTATGTTAAATTACCAGAGGGTTGTGGTTGTTGCAGATCCAGACAAATCAGCAGTGAAAACATGTCGTGACAGCCTCATGACGCCTGTGACTGGGGACTCGCTGGGATAGCTGTTTTTTTTTTTCCGGTACGCCACTGGGTAACTTTTGGTGGATTGGTGTGTCTCAAAATACGGTATCTCTAGGATTGCTAAATCATCCCCTCAAAATTACCAAACATGGGTGGTATACCACATTTTCGGACAGACCCAACTAGTTATGGTTGCTTATGTATGCTTATGTCATATCCCATTACATCCCTACTAATTCAGGCTAAAAATCCCTATTGTTGATGCTTAACTCCCATTATATCCCTATTTTATCCCTGATGT
Source organism: Cladocopium goreaui (assembly GCA_947184155.2). Taxonomy (NCBI): domain Eukaryota; class Dinophyceae; order Suessiales; family Symbiodiniaceae; genus Cladocopium; species Cladocopium goreaui. The sequence goes on from CAMXCT020001093.1 coordinate 100,329, forward strand.
CCATGCCGTAACCAACGAAAGTGGGGAAAGATAGCAAGGCAGGGCTTAAATCCAATTATATATATAATATATACATATATATATAATATACATATATATATAATATACATATATATATATATATAAATATACTATAAAATCCCTATTCGCCATATACATCCCTATGATTCCCTGTTGATTCCTCTGGTTGAGGTTTTGGACAACTTCCTTCAGCAACTCTTCGGTCGGCCGGCACCTGGGCTCCTGAAACCGGATGTGGAAAAAAGCCCATAGGCTTTAGAGGGTTTCAACATGTTTTAACATGTTTCAACCATATACCGCGGTTTATCCCATGATTATCCCATGATTTATAGGGTTTCAATTGTACTTTCAACATCTTTCAACTATCCAAGGAATCCAAGGTGGTGCAGGATTTCTGGATTTCGCAACCATCCACAGTCTCATCCGGAGTGTTTCAGGATGTTTCAGGGCTTGCGCCAAGCTTTCGGTTTATCATTGATGACTAAGTCTCAAAACACTGCGCCGAATCAGTCCTCCAAAATCGCTTCTGTGCTTGGACGTGCTTAGGGGTCAGGGTGAAACGAGGCATACCACAAGTCATTGGTTTGGCTTTGCAAACATGCGCTGTTCAAGGTGCAGTTTCTCCTGGGAGTGTTTTGAGCTAAGAAACATATCTGAGAATTCCTGGTAGTGGTGCAGCATGGATCAATATGGTGCCATTACACCTGCTTTCACCTGCTTTCATGAGACTTCCGTTCCGTTGAGGCAATGAATTCCTTGGAAAAGCTGGACTTGGCGCGTTGTCGTGGAGCAGGGCCCAAAGCAATCAACACCTTGGTCGGCTTGCTGGTGGAGCCTTAGACCCCCTTGGGTCATGGGAATTGGACCCAACTGAACAGAGATATCATGGTGGTGTAATATGGTGCAATGCTATAAAATGGTATAAGTATATTTAATATATTGTTAATATCTAACCATATATATATAACTTAACATATATATATATAATTAAATATGTAAAATACATATGTACAGTTACAAAATAGGAAGCGGGTCGGAAATTGTCGAACGTAGCATGATACAATCAATAATAAAATAGCAATTTCAAGTGCGACATATGATGGCAAACCATCATTCTTTTGGGTTACACCATTTTCAAACACAAGCACATCTAACTATCTATCTAATCTAATCTGATCAGATCTGATCAAATCTAGTGTAATTAATCTAAGTCCAGTCTAGTCTAATCCAATCTATATACGTGATCTAATCCTATCTCTTTTAATCTAATCTAATCTTCTCTAATCTCATCTCATCACATTTAATCTATATAACTGATATATCACTGTATCACCCATATATTGTTGGGGATATATTCCATAACTGGCTTTAATCAAATAGTTAGGATGACCCACTGTCGGATGGCAGGGGGGATCCTCGCAGCCTAGGAATCCAACGGGCTCTACAAGCTGCGGCACCTTGACATCAGCGGCATCCGCATCAGCAGTGCCACGATGTCGGCCCTGTGCCATTCCGTGCACGTGCATCCGGCCATTCGCTGCTGCTGGGTGTAGGATGACCAGGATTTTGGTGGTGGATTTACCCATCAAAAATGATGATCTTCGTGCGGACTGTAATGATTTCTGAAACTTGGGGTGTCTGAAAATGAGTGTAATTTCAAGAGTACCTTCAGCAGACTATCAATATATATATATATATCAATATTAACGGACCCCCAAAATGAGGAGATCCTATACTATATCAGTCAAGGTTTCTTGAAGGAATTTGATGTTGGCCGTTGGGTAAGACCGTGTGTCAGTTGGGTAGTAAGACTCCGTAGGACCACAAAACAGTGGAATTCTAATTCATTTTTATAAGATTTCTAGTCGTCAAAGATGCTTTCACGAGATGGTGTGTTTTTGCTCGTTGGTGCCTCCTGTGAAAGTAGGGGATACCCCCAATTGGCCATTGGAAGGGTGGGTACCTCATTTTTAGACAAACTCATATGCGTGATTATGATATTCAATATATGACAACCTTGCTACGTGATTTGATGAGCCCGATAGAGATCGCTAGGGTGTTTGACAGACACTGTTTTCCTTTTGTTGTTACAATCTTTTGATTACAACATATTACAACAGCAATTGTTCCTAGAGAATCCTAGATATATACTTCTTGAATCTCCTTGATATGTATTATATTTTCGTAATGTGCTAGGGTAAATACATGCATATTATATTCTCTACATTATCATCGCCATAGGATTTCTTATGATCTATCCATCCATCCATTTTTTTTGTGTCTAGCTATCTATCCATCCATCTATCCCCACCGAGGTTTGCATTTGCAGGACACGAACTTGGGGGTGCATCCCAATGCAGCGGACGCCTCCTCCCAACGTGGAGATATCTGGATAGATAATATGTGGATATAGTATGAGATAGCGGGGTATGATGGGCATATACACACATATATATGTATATACACGTATATATATATATATCTATATATATGTATGTATAATATGTATGTATTTATGTAGTATGTGTATATATATATATCTATATGTAATATGTGTATATACATATAATATGGTAACGCAATGATATTTTTGTTGGGCAATGGAAAGGACATGAGCGATCTTTCCATGAAGAAATCCACCTTTGAAAAGGACAGAGGCATCAAAATATCGTTGACATGGATGAAGAAAAACTCATTGCCATATTATTTGGACTACCTGAGGTTGTGGGTCAAGAAAAAGGTACCCTAATGCCCAAAAAACATACAGTAACTAGAATCGATAGTGGGTTGGTAACTTACCTAAAATTGCGAATTTGAGAGTTCACTTTGACCTCTAAATGAATCCGTGCTGGAGCAAGGTCAATTGAAGTTCTTTGTTTCGCACTTCTAAGATTCAAGGTGTGAATACAATGAATAGCCAGCCTAATGTGAATACCAACTGTTCATATCTGTTCATAATTATCACATTGTTCCAGTTGACCATTCGTATTCAGGTTCCATTCATGTCGCCACCATCCCAGCCATCCCAACCATTCTGAGACTGCTAAATTGAGCAGTGTTCAGTTGACCCCTGGGTTGATGAGTTCGGGGATCAAATTCTACCCTTTATAAATTGGGGATTCAAATAATTAATCCAATAGGGGCATCCCAATAGAATGGTCTTGAAACTACCAATAGAATGGTAAATCTATTGTAATAATCCAATAGAATGGTATTGAAACTATCATGGTGTAACACTACCTGGTAGGGACTCCAAGCCAATGACTTCAGAAAGCCCCCTTTAAAAATCTCACCAAAAAGCGCCCGAAAAACCCAAGGATTGCCTACAGGATTTGCTGAATGCGCCGGCCTTGGAGGTGCCTTAGAGTTGAAAAACATTTTTTGCCTTTTCACATCTCACATCATGCTTGCATCATTTTCGGTATGTTTCCCAATATTGGGTAGCTTCAATTTTCAAAACCGGTACAAGACATATTGACAATATTCATATATATCTCAAAAAAATATAATCATTTTCCAATATTATATATGATATTCATAATATATTCATAATATTTATATTGATAATTTTAATATTGTGGTTCAAGTATCCCAATATTCATCATATCCCATTCTCCATGATGATCCCAATTAGATGGCTTTTTTTTTTTTCGTTGGTGATTAAAATGTGATATCCCACTTGGCGGGATTTTTTTTTTGCAATTACATTTATACATGGTACATATATATATATATCATATATATCATATATATCATATATATCATATATATCATATATATATAATATAGATGGCCATATTTTGTCTTTATCCCAATATTTTGAGGGCTTAAACCACCCAGTATTGCTGACATGCCAAGACGAGTGAGGTCTTGGGCCTCGGATGGAACTGCTTCTCGGAAGAGGCCTTGAAGGCCTTGGGCGACATGTGCCTTGCTGAAAAAGCCCTGGCTTTTTTGGATGCCATGGAGATGTTTTTTTTTCTTAAATACTACGAAGGTATCCAAAATGAAGGTGTCTTATTTTATAAAAAAATGGAAAAGTCATGAATACGAAAAGGAGGTGTCCTAAGTCATGTACTTCAAGAATGGTCAAAATGAATGTGTTTTTTTAATGGAAAAATCCCAATCTAAAATGGATGGTTCGGGGGTACCCCCATGACGAAACGGAAACCTCCATGACTAGCACCCAGATGGAAAAGTTGGAAACGGGGTTCCCAATATTTCGTGATATTTCCCAATATTAAATGGTACCTGCTACTGCCCAAATCAGTTTTTACAAGGGGTTTGTTACTCCTGGGTTCATATTACGTGTTCATGATACGTTATGCTATACATGATGATATAAACATTTTGTGTGACGTGTTCACAAATTAACGTAGATATGGGAGAAACTTTTTTCACGTATAGATCAAGCTCCTACTCGTACGCCATGGAGGAAACCGAATTTCAGGCTGTTATTAGTGTCCTGAAAATATGTGTTGGATAGCTCACGCAATGTATGCCTTGTTAATGTCAATATGGCTAATTATGGAACATCACCGTGTTTGATAGCTCGTCCATAAATGGAAGACTCTCCATAGCTATTTTAAATTACCTAAGGGTAAAGGATGCTAGTGGTGTTTGTGTACATTTGTGATATTGAAGCGTTTGTACATTTGGGCGAACAGTGTATATAATCATATAGACAGTATACGGTATGATGTTATTTTATTTATAGCCAACCACATTCACATGAACTATTGTTTTTTGGCAAGCCAACAACACGTATTGTGATAGAATTCAATCAAAATAAAATGATGAATCACCACAACGTCCATGGGTTATTTCTTTAAACCCCAGCCACCTACCAGGGTTTTTTTTGTGGAGCATTGTCCCATTTTCCATTCCTTGGTGATGATGGTCTCCCCAAAAATCCCCAAGCTGTTGCTGGGAGCTACGCAAAACCTTCTGGTTCCATGACGCTCTTCATGGAAACAACAGAAATTTGGGTCTAGAATTGTGCAACTTGAGGACAGTACTGCCATGGTTTTTGCTGGTAAAAAAAAAAAACATGGAAAGCTACATTTTTGTTGGTTCCAATCCACATTTATATATATGCATATATATATATATATTTGACATTTTCTGCTTAAACATTCGACACACCCGTCATTTCCGTTAAATCCTCATTTTCACCACCAGGTTTTTCTTAGCTAAGCCCATCCAAGCCCTATTTTTCTAACCAGACATGATTTTTCCAACCGAGGCTGGCGAGCCACAAGCGCTTACGCGAGCTGCACATGCCAAACTGCGACAGCTGCGTCAGCGGCGTGGAGAGCTCCACCCACCTCTTCCTGGAAGGTGTGGAATTTCCCAAGTCACCATGAAATCATGGGGGATAAACCAACCATCGGTCATGGTAGGTGGCATTGGCATTGGGTGAATCCCACATTATATCACATTATATTTATACAAATATATATATATATACATAAGTTATATAAGCATCACAACTGGGGATATCATTGATACATCATACCGGTAGTGATATGACGATCAATCAGGGATTCCGGAAAAATTGATATCACTGGAATGGTTGACATAATGGTGGAATCGTCCTCAAATGGCCGAACATTTTTCCACGTTGGTGAATTCTTATAGTTTATCGAGAAACAGATGGGAAAATATGGGGATATGATGGGATAGCGATCTGGCGATCTGGGTACCTCGGATGGGCCAGGAAGTGGGGAGTTTTTGATGAAAAAACTCAGAACTGGTGCTTGGGGGATCACCCACAGAACTGGTGTTCCTCACGGGGATCATTCTGACATGCATCGTCAGAACAGGGTCGACTGGAGACTGGAATGTTGGTCCGGAGCAAGAATAACCCACCAAACATTATGAAATATAATGTTAGAATGTCATAAAATAGGTTTATGGCCATCCGCAGGAGGAGTCGCCATGTTTGTTGGTGAACTGAGTGCACACAACAGTAGCCATCGCAGAAGTTTGTTCGTTCCACTGTCCTATCTCCAGCATGATATGTTGCACAAAATCATGACCTATGGCAAGTGAGACCTCTGGGGCGATAGCAAAAGACTGAACATACTTGCGGTGAAGCCTCAACATGACGGAAAAGTCATCACCAACATATTCATAGGGCATAACTGTTCCATAACTGTTCCAGGTCTTGAGTGCCTCCAAAAAATGAACCCATGATTTCGGCCCAGCTATCTGTAGCTCTCCGATGCTCTCCAGGACTTTATCGCAACGCGAGCCTCTGCATGTTGGACCTCTCGATGAATCGCTTGGACTCCTCCGGGGCCTTGATCCTAGAGGCCCATGACGAAATCGCAGGAATGATGTATGAATGGGAGATGTGATATCTGGTTGGTGATTTGGAACATTGTGATATCTTATTGATGTATAGGAATGATGTGATCTCTTGTTTTTATTTTCCCACATATTGGGAATAATCATCCCAATTGATTCAACTGACTTTCATATTTTTCAGAGGGGTAGGTCAACCACCAACCAGATATGATATGACGAGATCCATGTACCAGTTTTTTTTTTTTTTTTACCAGGGTACCAAGATTTTGAGTCATAGCCAAGGGGCACACGTATAGTGAAACCATAGGACGGCATGGGGTAGTTTCAGACCAAAGCCAACCTTGGTACCCGCTGATCTCCTTTTTTGCGACGTCTACCGGGGCCAGTTGATGGGGGAAATCCAAGCCAATAATCAAACATGAGAGGAATACTGGAACTTGGCCCGGCCCAAATCTTCTCAGAATTGGCATCAGGCCATGCAATGTCCTCCATTCTTACCAGTTTCATGGAGGAACGTGTGGGTGATGTCCATCGTAAAAGTCAAAAAACATCGCAAGGGATCATCACATTTTGAATTTAAAATTGTGGCACATTTTGGCCCATTGCTGGTGGATATCATCCCTTCTCAATTGTTAAACACCCTCTAGAAACCACGGTTCAGTAGGGGATCTACACATATTGGGACCCATTTTTTTTGGGTGAACAATTATGGGGACTAACGGTTGATGAAGCCTCATCAACTACAGGCAAAAATATGTCGCCCATAAAGCCGAGTTAGACTTATTATAGACTCGACCTACTATTAGTCTCTACTACTTGCGATATATATATAATTGTATATATATATACTATATATATATACAGTATATAATTGTATATGTAGCTAACTGTGTTTCCCCAATCATTTTATCTGTCGGTGACCGTCTGACACTTTTGCCCTTGTCTCCCGACCCGTTTCGCCCCAGGACTCACTGGCCAGACATGCGAAGCTTCAGGATGTGTTGATCCTGACTGTGGATGGAAGAAGAAATCCTGCAGCAGTTGATAGATGGGCAAAATCCCATTATTTTTTAGGGTTTCAAACATCCAAGGTGGGGGAATAATGGATTAACTTACATGAGATAAACATAGTTAAACTTCAGAATGGAGATTTGTAAACTGGAACGAATATGCTTCGCTGGGGATGCAATTATTGGAATATTACGGGGAATTTTGGGATTGAATGTGACTAAGACTGATTTCAGGGTTTTTCCTACCAGCACTACGTAAAACATGGGGAAATTATGATGAACTTGCCATTTATGGGGATGTCATGAGGATATCATGGGGATATGAACTCATAATATGATTCTCAGCTGAGTTTGAAGATGATATCCGTCTGATATCCCAAGTTATCGCAATGTGAATGATTAGCGATAGTTGCTGGGGAATGTGTTCTGACATTGCGAGGTGAATTTGAGGGATGTACATCCCCAGCACCGCCGGTACCCTTGGACATTCCCCTATCACCAAACCTCATTTTTATGCAAATTGCTAAGGAGCATGATTAGCCCCCAGTTACAAGTAGGATACTATGGTGAGTCCAGTAACATGGGATAGTTTTACCCACGATTCCTGAGGTTTATTAAGCGGTTTTTCACCACAGGACACCAGTGATTTAACCATACTCTGGGAAAGTCATATGTGAATGTATATATATATATGTTATATATATATGATTATGTATAACATACACATATATATATATTATGACTTATATATGTATGGTATGGTATGGTGTGGTGTGGTGTGGTATGGCATGGAGGTAGGTAGGTATGTAGGTATGTGCACACTGTAGATCAATACCAGTCATTCTACTTCTTGGGCTGTTCATAGATTACAATTCGTATACCATCAATAATCATGGCTCAACAAATTGTGATTTCATAGCTAAATCAGGGGTTGGTAACTGTCCCATTTTGGGAATATTGAACATCACCTTATAGTAGCCATTATAGACCATATACCTAATGGTTGGGTGATGTTCAATGGGGACATTTAATGACCCATGTAAATTGAGTCATATAACGGGGGATCCGGGGATACGCCTATCACATGACTAGCGCACTATTCTATTGGACTCACATCCCAGCTGGCAAGTACTTCATATGGTTATACCCCGGAAACATGTATTTCTTATTATACCCACTCATAAGTCATATAGATATGGGCTATGAACCGGATACACATCTACCAGCTGGAATCCCCATCGAATCGAACGTGGTATTCCCAATTTTAACATATCTTTCTTGATAGAATGTTTGAGGGTTTTATCAACCAACCCCAGGAGGAGGTTTACGGCCTTGGATTTACCAAATTATAATATATATATATATTCTGTCTACACATCTATACATACACCATAGCCATATGTTGCCCCAAAACCAGGGAAGGCGGGTCTGTCGTCTATGTGGGGCAGTGGTGAGGCGGAACAATAAACAGTTGCAAAACCCATGTGGAAACAGGAATCCTCAACATAAACCAAAGCAGTAGGCACTGCCTGGTGTTGTCAGTCAAAAAAACACATCTGTACATATGTATACATTCATATGTATATATATATATAGATAATTCTCTATGTGTATGTGTATAATTATATATAATGTATGTGTAATATATACATATATATACATTTTTAAGTACAATATATTTATGTTGTATATAATATACATATCATGCACCATGTACACGATGGCTCGCTTGGGAGGAGCTCTACATCGGGCAAAATCCTCTGGGCTCCCATGGCTTACGGTCGCTCGGCCTCCGGGAAAGCACCCATTGGTTTGGTATGTGACCTCCATTGGTTGGGTAATTTCCCATTGAAACACCTCCCAACCGAGGCATCAGTGGACTTTTGAAGAACCAGAAGGGAATGGGGAATGATCCAATCCATCACTATTAACGATAAAGCAATTCCCCCGTTCCCTACGTTTAGCGCCAGACAATGACGTCTTGGTGGGGTACATCCAGCCAGAGCAAACCAGGGTTGGAACTTTCTAGGAAAGCTGATAGTTCGACCCAAGGCTTATGTTTGACAGCTTGGACAGCCCTGAATCGATCTGGATGATCTGGATGATCTGGATGATCTGTGGAGCAAGTGACTATCCATTTGACAAATGGATACAAGATTTTCAGTCAAAATGTTCGGGCCGTGGGGACAACTCCTTCTGGTCATTTTGATAGAAGCCATCCCATTTGGAGATACCCAATGCAGGCATCGTTTGACTTCCATTCGAAAACAGTGCTCCATACAACATGATCATAATGATCATGATCCAAACGGACATGGGAGATGATCCTCCAGTCATGGGATGTCCTGAAACGAAGAGATCCACCGTGGGTTTTTACGGATCGAAGGGTTCTCTGACAGGCTGGATGTCTTAAATCCAATGGAGATTGCATGGATGTTTTATCCGCGGATGATATAATGTATGGATGATATATATATATATATGTACAATGATAGTAATGATGACAAGACTGATAAAATCATTGATAATACATATATATATATACATATAATGATAACAACAATATACAACAATAACATACAACAATAACATACAACAGTCATAGTGATAATCGTAATGATTACAATTACAATCATATATCAACTACTATACACTGCTTTCCTCATTTACATAGCCACTACGAAACCTATGTTTGCTGGATCCATGCCCCAGTTGTGATGGTGTTTGATCCCCAGCTCCAACTTGCAGGAAGGCCCCCAGTCATAAGCTGGTTTATAACCAATTACCATCTGGTTATTTAACATAGCCATGGAAAATGGCCCATTTATAGATGGTTTACCTATTAATAGCATGGTGATTTTCCATGGCTATGTTAAATAACCAGAGGGTAGTATATATATATATAATATATGGTATATGTGCTATTGCATATCTACCATAGACATCCCATAGACGCTACTGAACCATTTCAGCTCTTGAAATATCGATGGGCCCCCTGCGTTGCGCCTTCAGAGCAGGTGCTTGTTGCGACTCCTCAGTCAATCAACCTGCGGCCTGCGTTTGTTGGAGGCCCTGGGCTGCCAAGGCGCAGATCTCTGGGATCCAACTTTCAGCAGGGGAGCTGGGAACCAACCAGGTAATCGCTCCAAAATATTGCCGTGGACGCCGTGGACAATGATGGAACATGGCAATGGAAACAATATATATATATATAGTTAGACCATCTACTTTCAGAGGATTTCATTGGTAAATTTTGATGGCGCTGTTAGATAATCAGTGGCTTTAGAGATGGGACTAGTTCTGGTTTCAAGCTACCCATTAGAAACAAACTGGTTGGTGGTTTGAAACATTTGTTATTTTTCCATTTCATATATGGGATGTCATCCTTCCCAACTGATTTTCATATTTTTCAGATGGGTAGGTCAACCACCAACCAGAATATAGAAAAATATAATCCACCAGAGAATCCACTATTAACCATCATTAACCACCATTAACCATCATTAATCATCATTAACCATCATTAATCATCATTTCAGATCCAGATGTTTTTTCTGTGCACGGCAGGTCTCGAGCGGCCAATCTACCAGGCATCGGATCCTTCTGGGACCTACAGGCGCGTCATGGTGGGATTTCCAGCGATGCCGGGGTCTGGGTGAACCGAATGGGAATACGAACTCAGAATGGGACTGGCTAATTACACCTTGGAACATGGTAAAAGAAAACGAAGTGATTGTATTTTCTACTGTTAAATGGTAAGTTAATGTCAGTTATACATGTTCCAAGATTTACCCATCTAATGTACTTACCAGTACAAAAACGAGAAAAAAAACTGCAGGCGAGATTGGCCATGGTTTGATCAACAAAATGCTGCTGCCCCCAGCTTTTGGGATGCATAGGTCAACAGCAAAGTTTGGGGCCCCAAACTTTGCGCATGCTTTGCTCAAGTTGACGCAAGTATTTACACATAGCGCATCCGAGTGCAATTTCTCTCTTTTTTTTGGGAAAATGGTGTACTTCACCAAGCTGAAACGCGCAATTTGACCAAGGTTTCACTTGATTTTCCTTGTGGGGATGGCTTTTTTGTGCTCATCGGCGGACTGTTGGATGGTTCTGTACCCGTCAATTCGGTGGGTCCACTGGGAGTCCACTGGTATCCCATTTTTGGCGTCCATTCCAAGCCGTCAGCCATCATCCAAACATCCCACCATCCAAGGCTTGATTTAGGTTTCACTCGAATTTTCACCATCAAATCATATAAAATCTATTGATTTTGCTTTAACGCCCCCACTTCGAAAGGCACTTCAGCTTCGCCGCTGTGCTGCATCCCAGGTTGGATCTGAACCTTCCTCACAGCCGGTCGCTACTCAGATTACTCTACAAGACCTGTGAAACCTTGAAGCTGGACTTTCAGCAGGCAAATGGCAGGGAAATTCATGAAGAAAAGAAGACATATGTATGCGGATAGCTCATGTACATAATTATACAGAACTACGTAACTATGTGTATATATGGTCCATTTGGGGGCGCTGAGCATATATATATATTATGCATGTATGTATGTATATATATATATATGATTGATTTAGTACGCATACATATCCAGTATACAGTATAGATGTACACTGCAGATGTCCCAAATTCAATCACTGCTTTGTTGAAACAAGGAGAGGTACAGTGTTTTCTATCAACTTTCTGGCTAGGTTTCATAGGTGTCAATGCCCAAAATTCCTGCTGGATGTTTCATGAAAATTCAAGCAGCATGCCGTTTCTACTCAATTTGGTGAATGAGACCATGATTTTTCCCCTTCAACCACTTGACAAATGGAGTAAAAACATGTAAAAACAACTCGAACATACCCACCCCGGGTCATATTGAACACACCCATGGTTGATGGTCCCAGTCATATGTGGTTTCTTGACCTCTTAAACCACAATTCTGAATTAGGGGGATGGGATGAACAACAATCATTAATCACTACCAACCGTTATGAACCATATATATAAGTACTATATATATATATGTATACAGTACATTATAGTATTTTATTAGTATTAACCATATCATTGAGTTGTAGTATTACCATGTATTACCTTCATTGATTCATCATAAGTATAGCATATGCTCCCATGATTTTTCGATGTTTCCGCCTTCTTCCAGGCCTTTCAGAAGTTGCAATACACTCCTGCCTCGTCTGGGAGGCCTGGGGGGGATCTTTGGACCCGGATAGGGCCTGATACCCCGTTGGTCAACGGCCATAGCTGTGGAAAATCAGTGGTAAATCAACGGCCATAGCTGTCATAGCTGTGCTATGTTGGTTTACCAGAGGGTTTTATGCAGATCATGGGGAGTTTCATGTGTTACTCGTACCCCCAGGTTAAGCCCTCTAGCAAATTGATATGTAAAATTTCACAGATATGGCAAATATGGTATGTGTGAGGGTATAGACACCAGATGTTCTTGAGCATCTATGGTATGTTTGAGGATATAAATATCATACAAATATATTATAAATGTCAATATCAGATGGATCATTTTTTTCCAGATAAAGGAGACAGATCTCATACATTCTCATACCATAAATTTATTTCCATACCATATCAATATATCATAAATATCGGAGATGGATCATATATGATATACATACCATAAATATAATATTATATCATAAATATCATAAATTTACTTACATACCATACCATATAATCTTTTTGGTTTTTCCAGAGGTATGTTTGAGGCCCATCTCCAGCATCCACAGGAACAGCGAGCCAAGGCGCGATTGCAGCGTGATGCGTGTTCTGCACGTAACCGCGGCATCGGCATTGTAAGTGGTGAATAGCTACAAGCCATATAAAAACCAGATATACATATAATAATCTATATAAACCATATATAAACTATATAATTATATATATATATATATTGTTGGGGATATCGGGATATTCCATAACTGGCTTAGATATGATAAGATCTAAGATGGTTAGTATCCACTGAAGTTTCCAACCCCTCTGCGGCTGCGGCCACGCCTGTTTTCGAATGAATCGATCCACTTCAATTCCACCGGATTCCCGGATGGTCATTTGTCCGGTAAGGATCAAGCCACAAATTCTTACTATGAAACTCTGGTGCCTATAATGGTTAGAAAGGAAAAACAATATATACAAAAATCATCCCGCCCAACACATGGTGTCTGATTTTTTGGAGGAGGATTATAGTATAATCATTTGACCTATTGGTTGTTAATGATGCAACTATGACCTGTCATGATTGGTATTGATCGAACTTTCATACACATGGATAACATATACATGTATCATATGTATATATATACGTGCGAAAGTATGTATATCACCATCCCTACTCCATTTCCATTTCTCTGGCTCTTTGCAGATTCCAACATCCCAGTGGGAAGGATTCCTATGGAGTCGGGCACTTAGCACTTCGGGAATTTTTCCATGTTAGGTTAGATGGAATTTTCATGGGAAAACTGAATCCTAAAATATTGATATCTGATGATATCTGACATTTCGCAAAATGGTTGAATATTGTTAAAACCATGATATTCCCGTGGAGTTGGGGTGTTTTCCCACAGACAATTTGCCCAGATATCAGACGTTAGTTGCCCAGCCAGATATCAGGCCTTCGCAGGTTTTTTCGTTCGGTTGAATGAATTGCGTGAACACTGGGCAACGCAAAACAAATCCTTTGAACCTTCCTTTGAACCATGGGAAAACCATGGGAAAACCATGGGAAAACCATAGGAAAATGGAGGTTTACCCTCTGGTAAACTAACATAGCTATGGAAAATCACCATTTTTAATGGTAGAATCCACTATTTCTATGGTCATTTTCAATAGCTATGTTAAATTACCAGAGGGTATGGCTTTGTATATTTCCTGGGTGTATGAAGATTTTTGAGCACCATCTATTTCGATTTGTCTGAACATAAGGTATCACAACATCATATGGTTTTTCATTGTTTTCCCCATTCAAACTGCCAATTTAATGCACTTGATTAATTAGTATATATAATATATACCCATTTCAGCCACGTCCATTTTGCTGCGCAAAACCATGGAAGCAGGGTGCACTGATCACTGATCATCGATCCATGCCAAATCTAGGTCTACACAGTTCCCACCACTGGCACGGTGAGCTTTTGCTTCTGCATCGATAATGTCCGGTGCTGAGTTTTTGAGTACATGCCAACTGCAATCCCACTGTTGGGTGTTTGACATGTTTATATTCCGCCATGTTGGGGTGTCTGAAAATTGGGCATATCTCCCCAAAACTTCAATTCTGAGGAAACCAGGTAATAACCCATAAGTCTCTTTTATGGGTATGTCATCTATTGTCCGACCAACCCAATCTATTTCTGTCAGCAGGCATAAACCTCTTGTAGCAGCTATATTCTCGTCCTTTGCGTTCTTCCTCGATGGAATTCTCATTCCATCCCCATCCCCTACCCCAAAACTGTTGCTGGAAATAAACCTCCAAGATGTGTTGATTCATACTGTTCAGCGCTGTAATGAGCATCATCTTACCAGCTATTTTGATCTATTTTGGTGTTCAAACCAGGCTGCATTGCAGTACCATGGAATATCGCTCACACAAGTATGACTATCCATTTAAAGACGGTTTATTAACAACCAAACTGTATCAATTATTTTCACACTGGAAACAAGTTGCTCTTTTACTAATTACGCCCATTATCTCCCATTGACGGTGATATACCAGGTATATCCAATTTTGATTCAAGCCCCCCATTTCGGACACCTTCGGGAGGGGATTCTTCGATACCCACTTAGAAGTGCATAACATACAATAACCCCTTCTCACCCAGTTACGCAGGAATCTATGATTAGAATATGATTATGTAAACATTGAAGAAATCCACAGTTATGTAATGTTATGTATGGGTTCCATGTATACATCTTTTTATATATATATATATAATATATGCCGTGCCTGCTGGCCGCACGCGTATGGAACCGGCTGCCTTCATTTGTGAACTTCGAGTGCGCCTTCGCATACCCGACGCCGAGTCTGACACTTGGTGCCCCTTGTGCGATGCAGTACTCGATCACCATAGCCACCACGCTGGAATGTGTGTGGCTGGAGGCGAACGCACTCAGCGACACCATGCGGTGCGGGACTTGGTTCACAGCTGGGCGCAACCGGCCGGGCTTCGCCCTGAACGCGAGAAGGCTGGCTTGCTCCTGCCCAGCAACCCGGAAGAAACCGGACAAGCCAATCGAAGGCCAGCCGATGTGTACCTGCCCGCCTTTGCCGGGTCTCCTGTTGCCTTAGATTTCGCCATCACGGCGCCACAGCGACAGGAGACCTTGGCTCAGGCGAGTCGGCACACTGGGGCTGCAGCCGCTGCTTATGCTCAGCACAAAGAACTCCACTTGGACACCGCTCAAGCGTGCGCGGCGCAGGGGGCCAAGTTCATGCCCATGGTGGCTGAATGCACTGGCGCCTGGGTGCCAGAGGCCCTGAAGGTGCTGAAGCATGTTGCCCACGCGGCGGCTCCGCACTCGGGTGAGGAGCCCGCAGTCTGCTATGGCCTCCTCCTGCAGGAGCTGGCCGTTGCGATCCGCACTTTCCGGGCGCGGGCCTCTCTTCGCCGTCGGTTCCAAGCTCTTTGACCGACTCGGCCGTGTCCTGCACCGAGCGGTACCTTCGTGACATTCTTTGAGCTGCAGTGAGATGCGGGGGCCAGGGTTTTCTGTTTTCCTTTCTATAATTCAGGGGCTGCCTCTCCACCACCATTTTCCGTCCGTTAGCTTTCTGCTGAGCGTATAGCAGGACGACGCTACCATGGCGCTCGTTTCTTCTTCTTTCTTTGTTTGGTGGTACTGATTCATGCAGCTCCCCTTTAGATACCTTTTGCTGCCGTGTGCTCCCCTCCTTTTCCTTTGGGGTCACTGCACACGCTTCTGTAGAGTAGCATCGGTGAACGATGCTTTCATTACAGTAGTATTGTGAGTGACTCTTTGAGCAGTAATATATATTATATTAGAATTATGTATATATATATATAGATATAATTATGTATAATATATATATACATAATTGTAATATATATATATACATATGAATGGGCTATCAACCACTTCCCAATTGTGATGCATGCCCAAGTTCCGACTTTCTCGGATGAGGCGCGCGCTGCTTTGGTTCCGGAGGGCGAAGGCCTAGACGGCAGGCGGGAACCCTCTCTTTGACCCAGCGGAGAGCGATAGCATTGCAGCCTGCAGCATGTATTTGCAACAAGTTACAGATATGTATATATATATACATGCATATACTATATAATCATATTAGACATATACATACATGCATGTATGCATGCATGCATGCATGCATGCATGCATACCTACCTACGTACATGCATACATACGTACGTACGTACATACATACATACATGCGTGCATGCATGCATACAGACATACATACATACATATTACCCATCTCGGGAATGTTGAAAGCTCTGCATGTTTGATGGTTATATGGGCTTACAATTGGGTCATTACAACCCATGATTAGTAGACAGGCAGATATAACTATATATATATATATGTACAATACACATATTATATAACATATCCACTTGAATGTGCGCACGTCTCTACATTGACAGCATCGACAATTTAGATACATATATTTTATTTATTCATGTATTTTCTGAAGATTCATTGATCTAGAATGATCCAGACCTATACATGTGCGTTCCTTCCCACATACATACACATATATGTGCTTATGACATGCTTAGCATGACAAATCCACACGTAGATCATGTTGATGCACACAAGCCTGCCTGCTGTATATGTATACATATAGATATGTACACATACATTAAAATTCAATGTAACTAGCAATTCATACTACTCTTGATCGACAGTTTTGACCCACAAAATCAAGGATTGACCATTCAACATATGGCTCATTTGGGGTCCAGGTACACGTAATCATTCATGATTTCATGAGGTTTGTGTTTGTGTGTCTACACCGATGTTTGTGTGTCTACACAAATTTCCGTACAAAAGACATGTCATATATTTATATGATATGTATATATATATATATACGTATATATATATATATATATACGTATATATATATATATAACATATTTATAGCACCCCCAGAACAGAACACTGATAAAATCCCAAAAAATAACGGCCACGGTTGCGCAGCTTTCGCGGTCCACGGCCCTTGGCCTCGATCTACCTGGATCGACACTTCGTAGCTTGGCGACATGTCGGCGACAGGTCACCGAAAGCTACGGATTTTAAGGAACATCCCAGCCATTCCCTTGGAGTTTTGATGTTTTTTTTTGACAATTCAAAATTTAGATATAATAACTACATATATATATACAGTATATACAAAAGAATTCAACTTGTAACAGGCCGGAAACAAAATATTTAGCGAAATTAATGAGTGATATATGGGGAAATTATGCTTAGCTTACCAATCTTATGGGGATGTAATGGAATGTGATGAGGATATAATTTGATGGTTTAAGCAGCAATCATGGGGATGTGTACCCAACAATTTGTGGGGATATAATTCGATAATTCGGATATTTTCAGGGGATATGATGAGGATATGATGTTTATATACGCATACATATTATATTTGGTTGGTGGTTTGGAACATTTTTTTTTCCATATATTGGGAATAATCATCCCAACTGACATTCAGAGGGGTAGGTATACCACCAACCAGTAGAAGTACTATGATTCTTGGGTGAATTACATTCTCACAAGGAACATTATGATTAGTCACTGGATTTGAGGGAACCCTATGACAAACCCTTGCGAGCACTTTTACACGCATCAGTTGGTTGATGATTAAGCCATCATATATGGATATGTGTATGCACATTTGAGTAGCGTTTTACGTTTTTGTTGCTGAATGCAGAAAAGTAGATAAAGTGGGAACTCCACAAGACATATTATGCCCCATTGTGTAGGCTCCCATGCAGACGGCGTAGGTTGCATAGGCATTGGCGTACATAGGCTCGTTTTAGCCTACACCGCGTAGGCTTTGTGTAGACACTCGTTGGCAACAGCTTGAACTCATCATTTTGCCTTGGTTAGTTGGATATTTGTGCCTTCTGGTTCCAAAGCCTCATGCCAAAATTGAACACAAAAAGAAGATACCTCATGCAATGGCGTAGGCTCGGCGTAGACAGTTGCATAGGTTATATTATTACTGGTCATCGAAAGACACGGATAGAAAAAACATGAAAAAACACTACTCATTTAAATTTGTGTCCTGATGTTCTTGTATGCAATGGGGATACAAGGACATAAGACAATGGAATATATAGCCATGGTTGCAACATGTTGTAACATGTTGTAACCATTCGGGTATATATCCAAACATATGTGGGCTATTGCCATTGTTTTTACCCATTTCCCTCTGGTAATCAAACGTGGCAATGGATCATCCACTACTTTAATTGCTATGATTTGAGTTCGATGTTTTTTCCAGGTGGGTCTATTACCCTCCGGCAATGAAACATGGCAATTGAACATCCATCATTTATAGATAAGTTTCCCATTGACACCTCCATTTATAGAGTGGATATAGTTCCAAGATTTCTCAGCTGGCCATGTTTGGTTGGAGGGTAATAACCCCAGCTTGCACCCGCAAGATTCCAGCTGGACACTGGACACCGTTCGCAAAGGCCTTGTTGCGGCCAAAGCTCACATTCCGAAAGGCCCGAAGAATGTGGACACTGAGGGGTCAATTTAACCAGCAAAAACAATGATTTAAACATGGTTCAATCATGTGTAACCAGCAAAAAAGGTGATTCAACCAGTAAAGTGGTGATAGAACAAGCAAAATTAGCGATTAATAATCAACACCGGGTATTTGAATTTGACCAGCAACATAAGTAATTATGGTGCATATTATATATATACATGTATTATATATAATATATATGTATATTATATATATATATTATGATACTACACGAAATAATATGAATGGATATCAACTGGGGAATTGAATCACAACTTCGCGTTATTTTCAATGAATAAACATCTTTGGAAAAGTCCCGGCTAACCATTGATAGGTTCAGGCCTTCGTGCCAGGCTGTGGATCATTGCCCACATTAATCCCTTTACCCTGATATTGAACAACCCTCAGAAACCATAGTTTAGTAAGGGATTTAGACATATTTGGGACCATTTATTGGGTGTTTAATTCATTGGGGGTCAGAAGGATTGAAGAATCTTTCCCTGTGAATCAAATGCTGGGTCTATTTGCTGACATTTGCGGTAAACCTTGTTTTTTGACGTCCGTATGCATTATTTGACGTCCGTAGCCAAAAATTGGCAACATTTGCGGGAACCATAAATGCAGTGAGCACGAGCGAAAAGTAACAGGGGCTGATATAAGATGAGGGGTCAATCCTGAAGAGATCACGGTTCATCACCTTTTGTCACGGTATTTCCGACAAATGTCATAATTTTAAGTGGCAAAAAGATGATTCGTCACGATTTGTCACGATTTTGAACTACAGTACATATGGCCATGATCAACACGCATGCGCATCTTCGAAACAAAGGATGTTTGCGTTTTTTCATCAATTTCCGACAAAATCAGTTGGATTTCCGACAGATTCCGACAAATGTCACCAAAATCAAGCGTTAACGTAGATGTCGCTGTATTTTGACTACATTGCTATTTTTGATCTATATATGCCGACATCGATTCTCAGGGTTTGACAAGTTAGGGTTCTTGTAAAATTATAGAAATCGAAAGATAGAAAAGTACCTACAAAAATGTACTATCTGTTTTCGGGGTTACTACAGAATATGTATATATATTATGTATATTATTGTATATTTATGTGTATATTATAAATAAATAAAGAAATAAATAAATACATAAATAAATAAATAAATAAATAAATGATACATATATATATACATATATATATATACATGAATTAATTCATTCACAAAAAACTTTTACATTTTATTCTTGACACGACCGGACCGGAGGTGGTATGTTTGCTGGCACAATTCCGAAGTTGCTCGACGCGGATGTGGCGAAGGGGAATGGGAATGGGATGCTCATTCTCCTAGGGTCCTAGGGTTCAAAACATGTAGCCACTGCTTGGAGAATATGTCGGGTAATCCATTTCTGAAGTTGGATAATTGTTGAAGTGGGAGAGGAACAACTTAGGTACAGTAACTCCCTTTGAACTAACTTCTGAATATTGCCGAAGTGCTTCACTCTTCCACTCTCCTTACTCCCCGGTGTCCTTTTCGGGTTGATCGATTGAGGGTTAACCCGTGAAATCCCCAGAAGGACATCATTGTTCTCAGCAGATTCTCAGCAGGAATTTGCTATCCAGCTGACAGTATGTGTCATAATCATAGTAGGAAATCCACCGCGAATTGGGCATTGGAGCTACACTGTCTGGAAAAAAACGCCGGACCATGAGATTGGTTTGATGCTAAGCGTTGGTTTTTTGGGGCCTTATCTTTGCGCTATACCCATGACCCCAGCGATCTTATTGCATGGAACCGCAGGTGTTTCCAAATGTGAAGAGTATGTGTTTCCTTTCAATCCCTGATTAGGCTCATTATTTGGGCAATCATATGCAATCATATTTTGTGTTGGACAACACCCCCATGTTTTGCATGCATGCATCCCCATGTTTTCCTGTTTATTGGTCAGTCAGTATCCAAACATTCCAAATTTTGTTCAAGATCCACGTGGCTCACATGATTCCTCGTCCTACCAGGGCATTTCCTTGGACACGTAAGGCCTGAAGGGTCGCTCCGACGAGCAGAAGCTGATCTTGGCTTCTTGGCGACCAAATGCTATGGCTCAGCATGCAAAAGCGGGGTGCTCATGCGACTGAAACATGGCCGTGTCAACGTGGTATCAGTCACAGCCACCGAAATCCCAAATGCACGTCCAGGACGCGCTGTCCAGTGACTTCAGCTTGGAATATGACTTTCTGTCCATCATCTGCGAGGACCAAACAGGGGGGAATTTTTCATGATAGTACGGTTGAGAGTAGTATAATATAGTTTAATGGCAATACGTAATAATGATCTATAAATATCGATAGCAGAGTCAGACAACAACCTGAGCAGTGTTCAGTTGGCCTTTGTTGATTCTGCATTGAGTTATACACTATTCTATCCTCTATATATTTCAATCATCACCATGACTGAAAAAAAATGTCATGCCTGGTGCTTCGACATCCAGGACTCCTTCAACAGCATCGACACTTTGTGCCTCCTTGTCGCGGGCGTTGCGAGGTGGGGAGATGGGGACTGGATCATCCGTGAAGGAAATGGAGGTTTCATGCAAAAATCAAAAGAAGTCATAGGAAAATATAGGGAAAACACAGGGAAATCATAGGAAAATAGGGGGAATGGGGAAATCATGAAGGAACATATGGGGAAATCACAGGAAAATATGGGGAACACATAGGAAAAAGTCCACTATAAATGGAGGTTCATAGCTGGGACAAGTATCA
This sequence comes from Cladocopium goreaui, assembly GCA_947184155.2. Classification (NCBI taxonomy): domain Eukaryota; class Dinophyceae; order Suessiales; family Symbiodiniaceae; genus Cladocopium; species Cladocopium goreaui. The sequence continues at coordinate 122,200 of CAMXCT020001093.1, forward strand.
AACGAAAGGATGGATTTCCAGCCACGGTAAATTGAATCAATTGGGGAATTCATCATGATTCAACCGAATTATGGTTGAGACAATTATATAGTGAATTATCGTTGATCAATAATTAGTCAATTGTGCTCGATATTGTTGATATTGTTGATACCCTCCAGTAAACTAACGTAACTATGGAAAATCACCATGCTATTAATGGGAAAATCCACTATTAATGGCCATTTTCAATAGCTATGTTAGTCATTACCAGAGGGTATATTTGGGGATTGAAGCCGACTATAGACACCGGACGATTCGTCCTTAAGCCCAGCGACGTTGGAACCGAGCGTTGTTGGTTGGAAGCCGGTTGAGTCCCCAGGAGTATCCTTGGAGTGCCATTTTGGGAGGTTAGTACACTGTATGGGTCACTGTATACTCGGGAGCATTCCCGGATGTTTTATGTATATATAATTCTATATATCTATATATATATAATATATAATATATATATAATATAATATATAATATATGATATATAATATATAATATATAATATATAATATATAATATATTATATATTATATATAATATAATATATATAATATATATAATATATATAATATATTATATATATTATATATAATATGTTTGCATTTTTGCCGTTGATCCTGTAGTAGTGCATTTCTTCACCATTTGTTTCTGGGAGGAAGTTGCCTCATGAAGGGAAACAGTTGACTTTTTCTGGCGGATTTGTAGCCATACAATTATATGTGCCTTGCCTTTTTCGGATCAGATGGGATTGCCATTTATCCCACGAAAACGAAAGGTTTGTAGAGGATCAACCAGCACGATCTGATGCTCAAACTGGCATCTCAACGACGTCGCGAAGCCTTTTTTGGCAGGTCGCAAGTGCGTTTGTTTCTCGTCGGGGGGCCTGGCGGGACCCAGTGGCTGTCAACTGGGGTATAGCTACATATATCGCATATGATGGATCATTATGGTATGGCAATTAATATGGTTTCTCACTTCTTACTACCTGGATCACCTGGGTCCGGTCCTGCATAGTGAGAAAATCGACGGGTGAGGGTAAAGGCACCATCATTTGTTTGGTGCATTCCAAGATCGTATGCTTTCACCAAAAGACAGAAAATAACGACTATTTGGATGGTAAGTTACTTTCTATCTTTCTTTTGGCCCAGTATTGCTGGTATGTCCGGGCCGGTATGTCTATAAAGGATGGACATCTATTTTCGGCACTTGAATCCCATGTCAGAACTCACTCCTTGTTGAGTCTTGGTTCCCAACTTTGCTGGGTTAAGAATTCAATATACCCTCTGGTTATTTAACATAGCTATGGAAAACCACCATTCTTAATAGGACAATACAGGTAAATCATCGATAAATCGACCATTTTCTATAGCTATGTTAAATAACTAGAGGGTACTTATTTTGGATAAAGAACAATACTACATTGAGTATTATATAAGTTGATCTCACTCATATTCAATATAGTTTGAATTTATTTCCGGACATGACAGTTTGTAAAATATTCCTCGATTTAGAGTATTCGATGATTTATGATGATTTGATATTTTAGATAAACAACATGTTAAAAATAATTGAATATAATGAAGAACCATAGTCAATATGTTGAACATATTTAATCTGTAATTACTTCTGGAAAATGGACATCTGTCATGCTGTCTTTATCTAATGTATTTGATATATTTTGATAATATTCAATATATTTTATGTTTCAAATACAGACATATATTAAATATATTTAGATTTCTCAAATCAATTCAATAGCTTAATATATGTGAAATCTTTCCAGTGCTCGCAAAAAAAAAAACATCGCATAGACCGAACTATTCCCTCGTACCCCCCAGCACCCCGCGCAATCATATTGGTGTTTAAGAACCTTATGAAACCTTAATAATTGATAAATATGGTGAGTTAACGCTCTTTTCTTATGACATCCAATACAGATAAGGTTTAGTTAGTAAGTGTAATAACTAACTGATTATTGCCCCCAACGTCTCCATAATTTTGGGCCAATCTCCTTGAATAGGGGATCACTAAACCTTGTTGAGATTTATTAAGGATTGTAATAACCTCTATATCAATCAATTACTAACCCCAAAAAATCCCTATTAAGCCCAATCAAACCTGTGATTTTTGAATCTCCCACTCCTGCCAGACCCTGACTCACCTGCCACGGCTGCGGGAGTACATCAAGGTGGATGGTGAAAGCAACCTGTGCTGTTGGCAGACAAGATACATCCATGATCATCCATGGATATGTTCACAAAAAGTTGTGATTTAACCATGAACAATGACGATTTGACCAAGAGAAAACATGGGCTATCAAGAATTGGAACTAAACATTCAAAATTCTGAATGCTGAAGAATAGACGTCTGGTTGATTTTTTGGACCGGGAAAAAACCCACCAGTGATACGTCATTTGCTGCCAAAGATGGCGGTGAGTTGAATCCAAGATGGCGATTCTTCATCCTTACTGGATCTGGTCCAATTGGGAAAAAAACCACATGTATCTGGGTGAATTATAACGACCTCACTGCGACCTCACTGGGAATCATGGTTAATAAGGGGAATCATCCCCAAATGGCCTTAATTCAGGTTGGTGAAATATTATAATTTACCCAGATATATGTATATAATTATATGAGCCACTGCAAAAACCCCGGCAATACTACCTATGTATTGGACGGACATTGGTTTATAGAAATTGATGGAAATTGTTACAAACACACGGTAAGCGATGGGATCTTCCCAAATTAGCGATACCCAAACTGGACGTTGATGTATGTGAATTATATATATAAATGTAGCAGTTTCCTGCAAGCGATACCCCCCAAGGTTACCGTATATCATTATTGTACAGACATGTGGTAAGCGATGGGACCTTCCCAAATTTGTGGATGTCCTTTCCGTGAACCTAGGGTTTTCGAGATTGCTCATATATGTATATATATATACATTTATATACATTTATATGCATTTATATACTATGTAATTTCTGACATGAATTCCTGTAGCATGGCCGTAAATTGGGGTATCCCCCATGCGACCCCTACGTGGATTTCGCCCAGAAATATGTGGGTTGTGAATGGATCAAAATCCTGGGTATGCCAAAAAGTGAACAGAATATAACAGAATAAAGGCCTGTTCCGAGATTCCCCACAATTTCACGCTCCAACCTACGATAGGTCCGATAGGTCAATGGTTGCTGATGCTGACAGGAAGTCGGTTCATTCACTGTAGGTGATTTCTGTTTTTTTTACCCAAAACGTATCTGGCATCACGTGACATTGCAAACTGTTGGGCGCAGGTCTACAAACGCTGCGAAAGGCCTGGTTTTTTGTTGATGATTTTCCCACCGAACTAACCTCCATAAAAAGTTCGGGTATTTCCCACGTTTGAAAACACTTGGAATTTTGCAGCACCAAATATGAAGGTCTAAACCACCATTGTTATATCCATTTAGTTCGGGGAACCTGTCCACCTCAGCAGTTTCAAGAGTTAATCTACAGAAATGGAAGGATCAAGTTGCTTTATGTGAAGGATGAACGTATATAAATTCGAAAACCACGAACGACATGGGTTGCATACTGTGCTCTGCAAAGTATACCTAATATTTGGTCAGTTTATAGTGTAGTAAATCCGATGTTGGACATGGTGAGTCATTGGCGTTGTATTTCGATTTGGGGCGTTGTTCTTTGAGTAAGCCATAGTAAAATTCCCTTATTGGTATGCACGTCTATATACATAATGTAATGTTATGTTATGTTTTGTACTGTACTGTGATGTAATTTAATGCACTGCAATGTAATGTAATGCATGTATGCCATTGCATTGCTATATAAAACTAGTTGTTACATTATGTATGTGATGTATGTGATGTATGTAATGTAATGTAATGTAATGTAATGTAATGGTATGGTATGGTATATGGTGTATGGTATGGTATGGTATGGTATGGTATGGTATGTATGGTAATGTAATGTAATGTAATTCAATGTAATGTCATGTCATGTAATGTAATGTAATGTATGTATGTGTACATATATATGTATATATATATATATGTATTTATGTTGATTTTATGAATATATAACATACTTTGATATGATTATATATATACAGTATATATATAATGAGTCACGCATATATGTATTTGCTATAGGTATAAATACATGCATACATATATTATATATTTACACACATGTATATTACACACATGACATCATATATACATACACATAATTGACAAGTATGAGGATATTCAATATTCAAGGATAAGCCGCTCCAGCTGGCTCGAAAAGCCAGGCTCTTCGTGTTCAACGCAGACAGTCCTACAGGGTCGGAGTTGAGCGATGGGTGGGGCGATGATGGGTGGCGAATGTGCGTATGATACGTATAACTATGTTTTTTTTGCATATAACTCTATACTTATATGATTGTATGTGTATATTATTATATGCATGATTATATATTATTGATACTTGATTATGAATGCATGATCCTCGCGATGAAATTGACATGTAACGCATGAACAGTTTGTATTTGGAATGATATACCTTGGGTACACATATGGTGGGTAAATACATGTAAATACTGCTTGTATGTAAGGATGGGAGAGGACCCAACATGTTTGATCAGTGATCTCTGTGATCATAAGTCCACGCTTTCCCTTCTGACATAGCCATTCTGGCTTCCATTATATATATAATTATATATATACATGCCTTTTCCTACCTCTCATTTCATTATTTTTATACAGCCACCACTGAAGAGCAACTTGGACTGATGTCTTCAGCAACACAGAAAACATTTGTTACTATCCCGCATTTTGTTGTCGCACACACCTTACACCCATTTTTTACGTGGCTGTATCAAACACTATTTACGCTGCTCAACTTCCCATTGTTGGTTGTTGTTGAAAGCCGTTTTTTTCTTGTTTACAGTCAATAGCTGCACCCCATAGTTTTGATTTGTTGACATCTCCCCATGTTTAACCCATGTCTTTTTCTTCAACCCCCATGTTTTGATTATGTAGAAGTCAAAACCATGACTTTGCCTCGTGAATTTCCCTACATGTGTTGGTTCAAAACCATCCTTTTGAACTTGTTTGGTAGCTTCAACCCCCCATGTTTTCAAAGATGAACCCCCATAGTTTTTGTTTTGTTCAAACATGTCCCCATCTTTATCCATATTTGGGGTCGGTTCATCTCATCGTTTCACATATGTTTCCATAGTTTTCTTCCATGCCATGAATTGGCCGCTGTTGGGCTCCTATCAGGCGTTACTCTTTGGACCTCCGTAGCCCCACAGACTATGCTGTGGCAGAGATGTTGAAGATGTCCTTTGGCCCTGAACCTGCTCCAAACTGTGGGGAGAATGGAAACTCTGGCCACGTTTGGGGTGTAATTTTACCATATGGTGATGGGTCAAAAACCCTTTGTTTCTCACATTTGGAGGGGTACATTCAGAAATTCCAGCTATTTTGGTGTGAACAGGAGGGGATTTAATTTTGTTTTGACAAAAATAGCAATAGTTTACCAAAATCCCTACCATGTGGGTACCAATGGAGTGCTGGGTCAGCAAAGTCGGGCGTGACTGTGAAAATCAATCCCCCGTTTGAAAAAGCTTTAGGGGGTACACCTTGGTTCATGTATAGATTAGCAGGTGACTAGTGGCTAGGAATATACTCATCAGCAATAGAGGCAAGGGATTGCTTGGGTTTGTCTGAAAACAAGGTGCCCAGAAAGCGTCCCATGGTTTAGAAAAACAGTGCCTCTTTCCAAAGGAAGAGATGGCCATAAATTGGAACCAGTACATATACCTCATATCAGCACAAACTGGTGTGTGTCTACAATTTGTTTCAATCAACCGGCGAAGGGTAGGCTAATCAACCATGCAGAATAAACAGATGCATATGGCTTTGTCGGAATTTAGGGTACAGTACCCCCAAAATCCAATGGTTGAGTTGAACAGAAATACATTCCGGGACCGACAAGGACCCAAGGCGCATTTTGATGCATTTACAGTAAACTTTTCAGATTCTGAAAGCCATATGTGAGTCGTTTCTAAAATCCGCCGTGGTGTGGCTGTGGTGGGGATGGAGGCAGGGGGGTGATAGTTATTGCATCTGAGCCTCCGCATCTTGAGATTGTGCATCACTTGGTGCAAATGGAGCGGCAAATGGCATGTCAAAATGGAATAATTTTGGGAAGGTTGGGGGGGGAAGCTTTGGGGGGAGGGCCATGGAGCCAAGGACCAGGTTATCTATATGATATCATTACAATATAGATTGATCTATATATATATATATAATGTATAATATATATATGTGTATATATACACATACATAATGTATAATATATAATATAGATTAATATATATATATAATGTATAATATATGATATATGATAATATATATAGTATAATATAATAATATATATACTATGGAACCGTTATATCTAATTGTTGTTATTCGTACGTATTATGTATATATGTCTAATACTATTATGACTGGTCATATATATATATAGATTAATACATAATATACATAATTCTGTATCGATCTGATCGAAACTGCCAGGTTGGATGCCTGGGAAACCTCCGTGGCGCGGAAGCAGAACCTGGAAGATCGATCGCAGCTCGGGGGGCCCAGCATCTGGAAGGTCCAGTGGTTGACCAACAAACGTGGCGAGTTCATCAGCAAAAATGGTGATTTAAGCAACAAAAAATGGTGATTTACGAAGGACACATTGAACTTAAAATTTTTAATGAGCAAAGAATCTCTGAGCCTTTAATTTGTGGGTACTGCCATCCTAGATGATGGAGAAGATAGATTGTGATGTGTGTGAACCAATTAATTAGGATTAATTAGGTGATTTACCTGCCAGTAAACTCACATAGACATGGAACGTCCACCATGTAGATGGTTTCCGAACGGGAAACCCACGGATATTCATAGCAATCCTACGTTTACTGGAGGGTTACCAAGAAAAACATGGATTTATCTAATTGAAGTGTTTTTCTCAACCAAAAAAATATTTAATCAATTTAATCGAAAAAACCTGTAACCATGATTTTTTTTTTTAAAACTGGGATTTAACAATCAAACAATTGGAATACATAAGGGCACAAAACCAATACACATGGTGAATTCACAGAAACAAAAACTGGACTTTGTTATCATCACATAAAAAGAACTGACCAACAAACAAGGAATATTTGGTGGTATAACATGGAGTTTTGATGGGCATATCATGAACATGTATATATATATATAATGGGATTGAACACGTTGACCAAACATATGAAACTCACAGATTTCTGGGAGCTTACATTCGGTCATTTTTGTTTGCATGTATATCAGATGTGTTATGTTGAATGATTGCTTCTGTTTTGCCTGTGGTTCAATTGGAAATAATTGGAAGATCTTCCCAAGAACATGGACCGGGGCCCATTTTACTGACAGCTTCATCCAAGAACTTCATGCAATCTGAGTAGGGTCATCCTAAAAGATTCAGAAGGTTTGTGAAACAAACATGGTGATATATTGAACAGTGTTCAAAACCCTTGTTGGTTCAAGATTATAGGGGTTATACTACCCAGTAATTTGCGGATTATCATAATCCATTATGGGAATCCCTATTAAGCAACCACTATAAATAGAACGACAGAGGGTTTTGAACACTGTTGCCTTGAACAAACATCTTTCCATTTGGGATTTCAAAGATGACTTTGGCACGGTTGAGATGTGGTATCCCTGTATGTTCGGGTGCATCAGAAAGAATAGGACATGGTGAACATCCAGAATTTCATCGAACTGGGGTGTGCATCTAACGAATCGAAAAAACTCTAGATTCATATAGAGGTGTCTTAAAATGGTGTATCCCCAAAACCATATCTGGTTGGTGGTTTCAAACAATTTTTTTTCCAGAATATATGGGATAATCCTTCCCGTTGACTAATATTTTTCAAGATGGTTCAAACCACCAACCAGCATAGATTTCAATACTAAAATGATCAATTTTTGGATGATTTAGGGTACAATGACTCAGGACGCTTCCATGCCTCCAGAGTCAAAACTTTTTGTGAATTTCCCAGGTTATCCACAGCTACAAGGTATACCCAGTGACCATAGCCATAGGGATGTCTATATAAAACATTATAAGATATTATAAAACCATACATTATATACAATATCATAATATATATATACACATATATTACCATACTACATTATACTACATTATATACTATACCATTACTGTACCAATCTGTAGATTCCATTATTATCCTATCATCCTATCCGACCTGGGACCCATGTCCAAGGTACGGGAACTGGTCCAGTGTCCGGACGCCCGGTTCCGAGGTTCCGAGGTTTTCTTTGCTGGGAAAATCCCCTGGAAATGGAGGTTTAGAACTGGGAAAATTAGCCACGCTTGAGGGATCCGCAGGGTATTTGATGGAATCCATAGATTGGTGGATTTACTATGATATATCCATCTAATCATCTATCAGTTGAAATATCTTTGTAAAAAGTCAACTTGAAGCGTCCTGACATTTTTCGAATTCCTGAGGTTCAACAGGAATTCGATCTGAACAAGAGTGTCACATCAATGCCTATTATAATGTCTTTGGTTGTTTCAGGTACGGTGCAGTACATATACTGCTTATTGTCCATGTCAATCCATTGTGAATGTGACAAGCCTACGAATAAATCTGCATTTTGTATATCATTTTGTATGGTTTACAGCCACCATTTCTTGTCATATCGGGAGTGGTTTGCTTTTGGGTTTACCACATTACATTGGGGATGTTTCTGAATTCTTGAAGTTGGGATGAAACGTGGTAAGAAACCGCTCGAAACCTGCTTCCAGGGACTTGAGCTAGCTGCTAGCTATTCAAGTGGCCATATGATGCCATATGATTCTGCGTTCCCCAGCATAAACCATCATTAACCACCCAAAAATGTGCGACCGTTTCAACCATTGTTTGAAAAAACACCGAGTGAAGGTTTCTATCACCAGTGTTTCACCAAGCAATGTTTTACCATGTTTTACCAACCATTGTTTCAACCCTTGAGAAACTCAACTAAACCTTCATGTTTTGCCAATCCGGTCGTCCAGGTGCGTAACTGCACGCATCAAAACGTCTTGATGACCTCTTTGGCCGATTGGCAGCTCGGCTAATCTCTGGAGAGGCACCCGAGATGGATTTAGATACCCCGAAGCCATAGCGAGGAGTGAATGGATGTGAATATATAAAGGCTCTATAAATTTAAATATATAGGTTTTGACCCCGAAAATTTCTGAATCTAAGATACTGTTGTACTAAAACTGTACGTGTACTATGCGTATACACAATGTTCTTTGTATTGGCTGGTCGAACATCTACCTCTAATGCATTAAATCTCCATGTCTTGACAATTTTGCTGATTTGAGCCACAATTTGGGATGTTTGAAAACATTGCTGACTTCTTTTTTTACGTTGGTGAACATGCCAATGATTGATGCACGCTACAAGTCATTTTTTTTATCCTCCAAGTCGCTGTTGAGATTGGTTGTCAATCCCGATGGACTGTTGATTAAAACACCTTTTTCAAGACAGAATTTGATGGTACACATGTAGACGCGCGGTTGATGTTCTTAAACCATCTTAAACCCATACTTCTGCTTTTAGAAGGGTATCACCAAACCACCAAGGTTTTGCGATGGTGAACCCTCGTTTTGTTGTTATGGTGAAATCCACATTTCATGGTTAATCCAGTCAACTCTTCATCTGAAAAAAATCCCCGTGTTGTGGGCTAAAACCCCATTCCCACTTTTATAATGCTTCAATCATGTTAAACCCTTATTTGAATGAATTAAATCCCGGTTCTTGATGGTGTCATCACCTAGATCTCAATTGTTGTGAGTTAAACCGTTAAACCCATTTTCGGATGTCTTATCACATTTTTTTCCAGATAGATCTCATGGTTTCTTTCTCCGATGGTGACATCGCATGAATTTCTGACTTCAATCAGTTCAATCCGACCTCAGGTGATCCAACGACCTCACTGTTCTCCATCACTTGTTCATCATGGTTAATATATGGGGAATCCCCAAATGGCCCAACTATTGAGGTTACTAGTAGTGACATTTAGTGACATATAATCTGCAGATATATTTGGCCAAACATGTTTCTTAACTCTCCATGTTTGGCAAAACCATGGGAAACAACGGACAAGTCGCCAGTCGCCAGCTGCCCTGGCTGCCCAAACGGGTCGAGGATCCTCCCCTTCTTCGAAACGCTGGAGTTGGACTTCGTCACCTGGCGCCGCCCCGCAACTGATGCCTTGCCCTTCCAGGACAGGAGGCGCGGACGCGGATTGGATCTGGTGAAGTAGCTCACTCTTTGGTATAAGTGAATAGATATATCGAACTGTTGCGTTTATTGATATGTATATATATATAGAATATATATATATATATATATCGAACTCAGTAGTGAATAGATATTATATGTTATTATATCATTAGATCGAACTAGTTATACTAGTTCATGGGTGTTTTCATGGGTTTATATTCAAAAGAACTGGGAGGATCATCCAATGGTTAGTCCCGTTAGTCCCACCCCCCAGCAGGCATGGTTACTGTGGCTGGTAAGGCATATTAAAGCCAAGTTATAATGGAACATTACGTAATATAGTCAGATTGACAGGTTGTAGATGGGTTACGTATAATTATAATGTATACACATATCTCCGGCTTGTAAATTTAAGATTTGGATAAATTCGTAGTTATTTGATGTCGATTAAGCAACAAGAATGAGGATGTCACCTTGCAAGTAAGCATTACTGTAATTACACCATTGCCTTTGATGTGAGTATTGAGATTGTTTGCTCTGTGCTCCCACAAAAGCCATGGATTTCAGTCACAAAGTCAATGTTCCCTCCTTTGTTCTGGAGACATTGTACCGCCGTTGAATGATGGTGACTGTCAGGGGTAACCATGAAAAAGTCGAACTTGGTGAAATCTGATAGTTTATCCAGGTACATATAATCCATTCCCATGATCACGCCCGTTATGATCACTATTTGTGTTGCTTAAATCCCGAAATTCACATCTTGTTCTGCCGTGACAGGTGGGATGAGATGATGGTGAAACTCTCGCAGGTGCCACCAGGATGGTGGAGTTGGTTGCGGAAAGTCATAGTGAGTTGCTCAGTGTTGTTTTCTGCATGCAAATTTAGGACAGACCAGCAATAATACTATAACAATATAATAATCTAATAATAATCTAATAATAATATAATATATTAATAATATAATAATATAATGATATAATTATATAATGATATAATGATATAATGATATAATGATATAATGATATAATGATATAATGATATAATGATATAATGATATAATGATATCATCATCATCATCATCATCATCATATAATCATATAATCATATAATCATATAATCATATAATCATATAATCATATAATCATATAATCATATAATCACCATCACCGTCACCATCACCATCACCATCGCCATCATCATTATCATCATCATCATCATCATCATCATCATCATCATCATTCTCATCATCATCAACATCCTCAACATCATCAACATCCTCAACATCATCAACATCCTCAACATCATCAACATTCATGAACATCGTTTTCCCATGATGAAACACAACAATCTCCTGATTTTGTTGGGCGAATACAGCACATTTCCCACATATCCACATGTTGAATCATGCTACAATTCGACACGACCAGGGACGACTCCTAGGCCTCTGCGAACAGCCAGGCCCACTAGGCCCCACGGCTACATGAAATGACTTATCAGGGCCGTAGCTTTAGTTCTGGTATTTCATCAATGGCCATTTTAGGATTCTAGATTTAAGGTACCTACCATATATAAGGCCTATGTAAGGCCTATGTAAGGCGTATGTAAGGGATACTTCCCATTGATTTCAGGGATACTTCATGAAACTTCCCCGTCGTTTCGAAAATCAGGATGAATCTCTTCTTCAACATTCCATCAAATTCATGATGGCTCTTTGGATAACCATCATGACCCCGTCGTGCTTCATTTTTTTCACAAGACATCTTAAACACAAACCAGGGGCAGCTCTTTTAATCCCATCCCCTGACACTAAGCATCAATTCAACGCACCCTAAATGGGTCCCAATATGTCGTTCATTTCCTAGTAAGCCATGGTTTCTCGGTGTTTAACATTTAGGGGCATGTGACAAACATATATTATATATGGGAGCCGTCCGTAAAAGCAGGTCACAAATTTATGAATTGATGCGTTTACTTTGCTTTGCGCGATTGCTAAAACCTGCATCGCGATAGGCTGAGCGATTGGTTGGCGATTGGTTATACGGCTACCACCCTATTACTACTACTACTACTACTACTACTACTACTAGTACTACTAGTACTACTACTACTAGTACTACTAGTACTACTAGTACTACTAGTACTACTACTACTAGTACTACTAGTACTACTAGTACTACTAATACTACTAGTACTACTAGTACTACTAGTACTACTAGTACTACTAGTACTACTAGTACTACTAGTACTAGTACTACTACTACTACTACTACTACGACGATTACTACGACGATTACTACGACGATTACTACGACTACTACGACTACTACGACTACTACGACTACTACGACTACTACGACTACTACGACTACGACTACGACTACTACCACTACTACTACTACTACTACTACTACTACTAGTACGAGTACGACTACTACTACTACTACTACTACTACTACTACTTTCGAGACCAGAACCATGCCAATAATTGACATGGCCGCGCGGATTCCGCGCGCGCGGAATCCGCGCAGATGTTTTCAGGTCAGAAGGACATTCAAGCTAGCTCCAACTGAAAACAGGTCAGAAACAGGTCAGAAACAGGTCAGAAACAGGTCAGAAACACCAAAAAGGCAGCACTTGCCTAGCATCCCATCCATCCATCCATCCATCCATCCATCCATCCGCCTCAGCTCTTATCATTGCTACTAATACTACTACTACTACTGCTACTACTACTACTGCTACTACTACTACTACTACTACTCGTACTACTTTTACTACTAGTACTGCTAGTACTACTAGTACTACTAGTACTACTACTACTACTACGACGACGACGACTACTACGACGACGACGACGACGACCACGACGACGACGACGACGACGACGACGACTACTACTACTACTACTACGAGTACGAGTACGACTACGACTACGACTACTACTACTACTGCTACTACTACTACTACGACTACTACTACTACTACTACTACTACTACTACTACTTTTTTCGAGACTAGAACGATGCCAATAATTGACATGGCCGCACGGATTCCGCGCGCGGAATCCGCGCAGATGTTTTCAGGTCATCCACTTGACAGAAGTTCCACGGAAGAGTCAGAAATAGTCAGAAACCAGTCAGAAACCGGCCAAACGCAACCTCTCTCTCTCTCCCTTGCCTATTCCCTCACCCTCCTACCAGAACTCCTACGCCTACTCCTATTCCAATTTCCACTACCACTACTGCTAGTGCTACTGCTACTGCTAGTGCACTCTGAGTTTTCCGGACCGTTTCCGGACCGCACAAGCTTATTTTGCTCCCAAATTTGAAATCGAATGCGTTCACGCATGGATCCTTACTCTCATTACTAGATTTGCTACTACCCCCAGCACTACCACCCCCCCCGCTGCTACTGCACCACCCTGCACCACCACTACCACCACTACCACTAGTACACCTAGGAATTTCTGCTCTTGCTTTTAAATCCAATTGCACTCGTGTGAAGGGTCAGAAACGAGTCAGAAACCAGTCAGAAACCAGTCAGAAACCCGTCAGAAACCGGCCAAACGCAATCTCTCTCTCTCTCTCTCTCCTTGCCTATTCCCTCACCCTCCCATCAGAACTCCTACGCCTACTCCTATTGCAATTTCCACTACCACTACTGCTAGTGCTACTGCTACTGCTAGTCCTGCTGGTACTACTGTGAGTTTTCCGGACCGTTTCCGGACCGCGCAAGCTTATTTTGCTTCCAAATTTGAAATCGAATGCGTTCACGCATGGATCCTTACTCCCACTACTAGATTTGCTACTACTCTTAGTACTACCACCACACCCGCTGCTACTGCACCACCACTACCACTAGTACACCTAGGAATTTCTGCTCTTGCTTTTAAATCCAATTGACACGAGTTCCGCTGAAGGGTCAGAAACGAGTCAGAAACCAGTCAGAAACCAGTCAGAAACCCGTCAGAAACCGGTCAAACGCAACCATCTGTTTCCCCCTCCCTCCCTCTCTCTCTCTCTTTCTCTCTTTCCCTCCCTCTCCCTTTCTTCCCTTGCCCTGCTACTAGAACTCCTTCTCCTATTCCTACTCCTACTCCTACTCTTACCCCTCCTACTATTACTACTACTACTACTACAACAACAACAACTACTACTACTACGACTACTACGACTAGTACTACTAGTACTACTAGTACTACTAGTACTACTGCTGCTGGTACTACTGTGAGTTTTCCGGACCGTTTCCGGACCGCGCGAGCCTATTTTGTTCCCAAATTTGAAATCGAATGCGTTCACGCATGGATCCTCATTATATAATACATAACTTATTTTTTATGTATATGATCTGATCAACGAAGAACAAACCCTTCCGCGATTGCTCACTGTGGTACCGCGGTTGCTACGCGATTGGCTGAGCGATTGAGGGCTGTCCGGGAAAAGGTATTTTGGACAACCCCCATATATGTATATATATATATATATATCTGGGCAAATTATAACGACCTCACTGCGACCTCACTGGAAATCATGGTTAGTAAGGGGAATCATCCCCAAATGGCCTTAATTCAGATTAGTGAATTATTATAATTTGCCCATATATATATATGAATCAACACTAATCACTATGAACCCTAATTTATTAGCCATTATTAGTATATTAGCAGATTATATTTTGTTCAAAACATCTTCGTTTCCACCAAAAAAGACGCTCAAGTTTCCCGCGTGGCCAGGCACCGCTCGCGCCGCGAGCCAAAGTACATGTGCTGCGGGGAGTTTGCGCCGGGGGCCTCAGGGGCTCCAAGCTACGGACCTGGGATTTACCCTTTGGCAATTTAACATAGCTGTGGAAAATCACCATTTGAAAAGGTAAGTCATCTATAAATGATGCATTTTCCATAGCTATGTTAGTGGGTACCAACAAAAATCGGGCTTCGCGATGGGATTTTAGGACTGGGAGTTACCCTCTGGTCAAAGATGGCAAATCCCATGATGTTCGATGATTTTGCGACCAAAACCTCCATTTTTTCTTGGGATTTCTCATTGTTACGGTTGATTCACCCTGTTTATTTCGACTTTTGGTGGGGAACATGAAATTTGAAAACATGGGGTTTAAGGGTATTGCGCAGGAAATTTGATTATTAGATATCCAGATCATCCATGAAACACCTGTTTCAGAGTTTTTCCATTCCCGTGTTAAATTGCAAGAGGGTCATATGAACATATCTAACTATCTATCTATATCTATCTATATCTATCTATCTGTATATGTAATACACACACATATATATATACTGCACATACAATTATATATAAGATTATATAAGACCCATATTTTCACGCCCCTTTATTTCCAGGCACCCCAGCAGATGCGGCAGGATCGTCTCTTCTTAACCTCCATGCAATGTCGTCAACTCGTGGGGGTCTTCGGCGACAGCGAGTGCCGCATGGCGGTCCGTGCAGCCCAGCGGAACAGGGAATGGGGATGATGGGGATGTAGATATATAATAAAGAAGAACCTTATATACATAGATGTAAAATATATTTGTTGTACATAATTATGTACATATATGTGCCTATAGTTACTATTTTATGTGAGTATCATGTGAGTAATAAAGAATTGATACTTATTTATGAATATCTGAATATATGTATATCGATATTAATTTGCATGAGAATGTGTACAGATGTGTGAGGACATTGTGAGTAAGCAGTTTATGGTCTTGGAAGCATATAGAGCAGGGCTTTGTTTGGCTTTGACTCATAAAAAGCGATGATGGTTCATTTGGCTTTGAGGTGTATATATTCAAGGATACTCGTAATATTTTCACAGCACATGTACATACGAACATGCCCTGTACATGTACATACTCTTTAGTATCAACAAATGTTGCCTTCTCACTTCTCACACACTCTTTCGGCTCCAAGCAATACCGTTGCCACTCCCCCTGCCGCAATTCACTACTTAGCTGCTTTGTGTTTTCACGAGGTGCTGTGTTGCGCTTTGATGCGACTGTCAGATCCGCAAAATATGTGGCTCGGAGAGTGTTTCTTGTAGTGGGATCCAATCAGAGTATGCGATGGGGATACCATGGGGATATAAGAGGGACAATGGGATATTATAATGCCATAGACCTTTCCCAAGTAGAAACACACATATTTTGGGGGCTATTGTAAACCATCCCAAGAATCAGGATATGCAGAATGATAAACCATGATAAACCAATATATGCTATATAGTGGGGCCCCCAATAGAGGTTGATGCAGAACCAGAACCATCCCATCGTCAGGAAGAAAAGGACCAACCATTTTGGAGCGGCGTGTCTGTCACTGCCCCAACCATGATCATTTTTCCCTATCCTAAAATGGCAATAACTTGGGCTATTCTAACTTTGTAGGTGAAGCCAATGGGATGTGCTTGGTGAATGTTTTGTGTGTCAACAGCTTCAGCATCATGACTTTTCCATCCCAAAATCCTGACCTGTTGGTTTCCGCCTACATAGGATTAGTCAGTAACCCCCAAAGTTCGAAACGTAAAAATCCCACTAAAATAGTGGTATAGTTCATTTCCATTTTTCCCCACCTGCCAGGTGAGGGTTTCTAGATTTTATATGATTTTATTAGAGTTGCTTCCTCCTTCTTCTCCTCCAGCAGCCTCGCATCTCAACTGCGAGCTCCGGATCTCAGTGGACACTGCCGGACCTCAACCACGAGCGCCAGATCTCAGTGGGAACTGCCGGACATCAAACGCCGGACCTCAACCGCGAGCTCCAGAGCTCAGTGGGCGCTGCCGGACCTCAGCCAGACGCCAGAGAGAACGTCAGATAGAATGTTTCAGAATGTCAGAATAGATGCCAGAAAGAATGCCAGAATGAACGCCCCTTAAAAAATCTCAGAATAAATGCCGGATAGAATGCCAGAAGGAATGTCAAGATGCCATATAAATTTTCAGACGGCATGTCAGAAACTATGTCCCTATGTCAGAATAGTGTTCCAGGGTGGGGATCACTCGAAGAAAGTAAATTTTGGTGGTAGTATATACTACCTGTTAAAAAATTAAAAAGTTGATGAATTCTGGGGCTTCTGCTCTCAACCGGTTTGGGGATGTCCTAGGAAACTGGTGCAAAGTCGGCTGGTGCGGGCCCAAGTGGTTCCAAGGGAAATTGCATCAAGCAAGCTTTCCTCCAGGGCTTTAAGTCTCCAGAATCTCCTATCTTTGTTGGTCGCCGAACCCCCCATATTACGTATGTCACATATATCTGGATAGATTCTGACGAATTTGCCCCTTGACATCACTGGAATGATGGTGACCGTAAGGATTAATTTCACAAAATCGCCAAACTTTTTGGGTTACTATATTTTCATTTATCATCATTTGTCTAGATATTAACCTTATACATTTCTCGACATATATTTGTAGTCATGGATATTTCAAAAAATCCTCAAGAATATGTGGGAATATGATACATGATTGAAATTTTTGAATATCATCTAAATCACACTTTTTCTGAAGTAGAATATGGATCAAAAATTCCTCATGCAAATGGGAATAAATTGTATATGCTGTAATTACTAAGACTGACAATCTCGTATTCCAATTATATTCCCAGTATATTCCTTAGGAATCTGGGCTCAGTCTAACTGCCCGCCCTTCCCCAGGACGCGAAGGAATGGAAAGGGCTGCGGCAGCGGATGGGAGTGCCGCGCCCAACAACAAAACGCGGAAGGGACTGGCGAAGTGACGGCATCTAGCGGGGATAGCTATTTTGCATGGGATATCAGTGGAATATATTGAAACCATTGGGATATCATGGGATATCATTGGGATATCATTGGGATATCATGGGATATCATTGCTAATAACATGCATAATTAATCATAATTATGTATAATTCATTGATTTTATGATGTAGACAATTGTAATCATATATTATTTAATTGAATCCAACCATATTTACTGGGGATACGATTATAAGCGATAACTGTGGATATATCACAGGGATATAATGTAACATATACCATATACCAATTAAATTCATAAGTTGATGACCATATTATGAACGGGAAAAATCGATAACAGTTTTTCATGGGGATAAAATTGCTTCATGATTTATGTCATGTATGATTGGTATGAATAATATGCATATAACATCATATAACATCCACTGGTAAATGCAACCGGGAATAGTTATTGTATATAATTGGTATACACTATGTTTCTCATTGTGCAACAAAAATGCTGGGGGTCTAATATCATGCCAAAATTGGGGCATACCCAAATAACAATTATAGTATATACTGGGAAATTTGATGATCAACGGATGTTAGAGTACACCAGTTTCAGGCCAACCATTTTTTTCATCCAACGTAGTATGAACAAATGTCATGGGGATAGAATGAACAATTCTTCGGGGGATTGCATCGAATCTACTGGACTTACTGGACACTTGGGAGATACAATTTAATATATGTTCTGATATCATGTTTCTCGTTGTATAAATTTGGGTATGATGGTCTGAAAAAATGTGTTTCATCATCTAGAATCATAGGGATATACAGTCTACTTGGGGATTGAATCGTCTAAAATTGAAAATATATATCCAATGAACTGATTTTTTTTATCATTAATGGTGCCCAACAAACCTAAGACATTTTGCAACTAGACACATCTGATTGGTGGTTTGGGGAATGTTTATTTGCAACCAGAGAAATGGGATGATGATCCCCAACGATCAGTTTTTGGGAGGAAACTGCTAAGCAGTTGATTTCGGATGATTTTTGAGGGAAACCACCAAAACACAAAACAAGGAATTGCTTGACTTGATGAAAGGTCTTTGATTACTACAGATCCAACAGCAGTACCAACCAGTCCTCATTTGTCACTGGTGATCCAATGTCTGCGGGTGAAATCTCAACTGTTTACCGCGCCGCGCAGCGGAACAGCGCAGCGGAACCAAGACCCTGACCTTGTTTCCGTATATCCAGCCGGAACAGCAGGACTTCGTTCCTTGGACTCATGTAACAAGGGGGTTTCTTGGAATGGGAGATCCCCAAGTCACCATGGTTGTCATGGTCGAATGACTTGAGTGATTTGGGGGTACCGCGATTTTAGGAAACCTCCATTTTTTAGATCCCCATTTTTAATAGGTAAATCATCTGTAAATGGGCCATTTTCCATAACTATGTTAGTTTGCTGGAGGGTTTGTGATATGATACACCCTCTGGCAATCAAACGTGGCAATGGAAAACCCTCTATAAATGGAGGTTTGAATGGGACATTCCACTACTATGTTTGATTGCAGGAGGGTACATAGGCTGCAGTAAAAATTGGTTTTTGAAAGAGTAAAGACCATTTTGTACCCACTTCATAGAGCTTTCAATATATAACATACACCATGATACACCAAGTATATTTAATATATTTATCAATCCGATAATTGTGTTTCAAATAGATTGAAGAAAATAGATTGATTCAGGGGAGTCTTTGAGAGATACTAGTTGGGTTATCCCCAACCCACAATGCCAGAGGATATTATCAGCTACTGGTGATTGGGAATGTGGGTTGGGACATAACTGAAAATATGGCTGGTGCTTTGAGGAAAAAGCGTAGGCGTGTTAGTTGTTAGATGTATTGAGATTTACAAATTAGTGTGCAGCCTTTGTCCACACATATATCATTATATCTACGTATGTATACACTATACATATAGTATTTACATAACTATACATATGTAAAACTTGAATGCTACAATAGATGTACTCAAGTATTCGTTATTGCTTTGGTTCACGTCTTGGTTTTCGAACGTTTCTTTGTTCACCAGGGGATGGTCATACCAGGTTCAATGGCATCCCCATGGTATCCCTAGGCCTTGGACATGTCGATCCCGGAAGATCGCATCGCTGCAAGCCTCGTGGCCGGGGGGTCCTGACCAGTCGGGATTCTCACCCTATGAACCAGTGAAACTAGCAATATAGTAGTAATAATTAAAACCAAATAATGCTACTAATATTTATTCAAAAAATAATGATTATAATTCGGTTAATAATGATATAGGTGGTTAATACTGATATATCCAGTAATGGATATAATAATAATTGTGGTTAATAATCGTTAATCACTGGTATAAAACTAATTAATAATAATAGATGAAACATGGAGAACTGGAATAATGTAGGATTCACCCAATGCCAGAACCATCCCCAAATCATCACCAGGTATAAATGGGTTTATAAAATCCATCCCCAATTGGGAGTTGTGGATGGCACTAGGTTGGCCACATCAACTAGTTCAATATATCATATCTACATACCCTCAAGATCGAGGTGTCTAGAATCCCCCCCTTTTTTTTGCCGTTGAGGGTTCTAAAATCATCATCACTATGATTTTAGAACCCTGAAAGGCTATCAAAGTAGAACCCTGAAATTTTGGATATATGAGCCTTGTTGTGGTATAAATTGATTCCAACAGACCACAAGAAAAGGTCATTGATTTGGAGTGCAGAAAAAGGAACCAAGTCGTGATGAGGTACTATCTGTACAAAGGTGCAAAACATGTTTGGAATTAGCATCCCTGGTTTTGGTCGATCAAGATTTCCATTTTCAAAACCAGGTGATTTCAATGTCGCTTGGTTTGAAATTTCTGAAAAAAGGAGGTAAAACGGTCTCGAGCAGCAGCGATGTGCAATGTTAAACAACGTATTGAATTATATCCGGCAACATCCGCAATTGAAAAAACACGAGCTTCACCATTACCTCCAATCTCCCACACAATGCCAATTTTGTTTGGAAAGTACAAATGCCAGGTCAAGTTGTGATGAGCAACCTGCAGTGATGCGCATCCTTCTTTCCACCCAAAACCTCCATTCTTTAGATACCAACACTTTGGTTCAACCAAGCCGGTTGGAAAGAAGGACGCGGGTCTATAATCATCTTCCCCAGGTCAGTGCGTGTCAAGTGCTTTTTAAGCCCAAAGGCAACCATTCTAGTTAGCCATCCTTTGGCATCCCTTCTACATTCTACATCCTTCTGCACATTCTTTAGGTACCAACACTTTTGGTTCAACCAAACCGTTTGGAAAGAAGGACGCGGGTCTATAATCATCTTCCCCAGGTCGGTGCGTGTCAAGTGCTTTTTAAGCCCAAAGGCACCCATTCTAGACCTTAGGTGCTGACTGATGGCCAGCTGTATCCCAAATTTTGCAATTTTTCTCACATCGCTTCTGCATTCTACATCCGTCTGCAGCGCATTTGATAGAGAACTGTCGGAGCACAAAGAAGGGGGAGAGACTGATGGCCCAGGAAGTTTTGAGACTGGTCATGGGCAAGGCAATCTTGCCTTCAATGCGATAGTCTTGCCAGACTGTATTGCGGTAAAATATGTTTTAAAAGGAAGGTGATTTCAAAAGATGACTGGACGACGCAGTCTTTGTGGGGGGAAAGAGGGTCAAAAGGTTGCAATCGATTTTTGCATCCATCCCGACGTTGCTCTAAAGAAAGGTGCTGCTTATATTTTCGGAAAAGGTGGGCCTGACTCAGCCTTAAACAAATCTTTCAAA
This sequence comes from Cladocopium goreaui, assembly GCA_947184155.2. Taxonomy (NCBI): domain Eukaryota; class Dinophyceae; order Suessiales; family Symbiodiniaceae; genus Cladocopium; species Cladocopium goreaui. Next base: position 144,119 of record CAMXCT020001093.1, read on the forward strand.
AACAGAAAAATCCAAAACATTTTGATGACCTGAACCGCGCAATGCGTACGGGAGGACAAAAACTGTGTGCAAATGAAATGCAAATTTTAACAAGGAGATTCCCAAAAAACAACGTTTCAATTTTCCATGATTTTATGGCTTGCAGGAACAGGATTTTGGAACCCCACCATGCGTAGACTTTGGGGTTCTAATTTGCTCTCCGTTGAGGGATGTTAAAAGCCTTGGGTTTTTTGAAAGGATACCATTCTAGAACCCAGATTTGGGGTCCTAATTTGTCGGACAACGGGGTTTGTTTGATCTTGAGGGTATGTATCTACCAAAAGTCCTATCCCACTTATTGGAATTAGGTTTGCCAACTTATATAGCTATCGAACGGGGGCACCATCTTCTAAGTTGTTCTTGTACTGGCGTTACCTTGGATGTGCGTTTTTTTTGTTTTTTCTGGGGTTCTCTGTCGCCCTCTGAGTTTGCTTGGTCATCACCTGAAATTGGCTTCAGCATATTCAGTACAGTTTTCCTCAAATTGTTCTATTTGGAGGTTTCCTAAAATAGGGGTACCCCAGTTATCATCCATTTTAGTGGTTTTTCCCTTATAAACAATCCAGCTATTGGGGCACCCCCACGACCATGGAAGCCTTCATTTTTTTGTGAATGTCTCAAGGATCAGCCTGGGGAACATTTCAGGTGGCCCAGGTCGTTACACGTTACATCGAAGTCCGAGGTGCGCCTCAACATGAAAGAGACCAAGAGGAACAATATCCGTAACCCGAGGTGAGCAACTGAGTTGTTGCGAGTTGTGAATGACGGTAGGTTCCCCACAATGACGGGAGGACAACATAGGAAAAATCATGTATATATATATATAGATAAAAATAAATAGATATGTTGGTATAATTTATTGGGTCGTTAATAGTGATGATACATCTTCAGTTGAATGAGGTTATAGAGCAACTTAGATTTTGTTTACCCCCCATAGGTGGGACACCTGGAAATTATCAGCTAACCATGGGCGATAACTTCCAGGAACAAATGTTATCGTTTTGGGAGTCTTTAGATGTCATTTTAGGTAGAACCCTGAATAACGCTGAACTACATATGGAGTTTTATGGTGAACAATGCGCGTGTACATATGTGTGCATCACACAATGAAAATACAAATCAACTAACATCGATAGTATTGACTTGCAACCATCACGAAATAAAAACTATTAGGAGGCAAATGATGCTTGGTCAACCATTGTAGTATTGGCACATTGCCATTGCGCCAAATTATTCGTGGGGCTTGGTATGATTCACCCCCTTGCAAGACCAGGATCCCCATCTTATTACCCTTTCGTAGCTACCTTTGCAAGAGAAGATCCGCAACTATTGTAGATGATGCAGTGATTTTCCTGATTTAACTGATATTTTCCAGCCAGCCATATGCCACCGAAGGGATTTGGAGGATACGTCTTGTGATGAAAAATCCAACTGGGTGAGATTCCACCTGGGATAATTGCAACTTCAGAGGTTGGCTACTGGGAATCTACTGGGGTTTCTCACCATGACTGGGATATTGGAATACCATCCACTAGTATGATCTAGCAGCTACCAAGCCGCCACTAAGTTTAGGGACCCAGGGAACTCTGGATGCTCCCAGCATCTTGCTGATGCGGGTCGTAATCAGTGCATGCTTGCGACATTCTTCCGGTGGTTAAAATTCAAGACCCTGCGGACCACTGAGCTGGATTGTTCTGGGTCGTTTTCGAGCCATCATTTTTTTTTAAAAGCCATCATTTTAATTCATTTTATATATAGCCATTGATAACCATATATCCATTTTTGAACACCCTGAGCATTTTGTAGCCATCATTTTTTGGTAGATTTTTTTTTTCGATCCGAAGGATGAAGCATGCCTTGGGATCTCCCAGGTTCGTGATGCATGACAAGAGCGAATTTGCCTTTGACCGTGGGGTGCCAGGACCCAGATCTCAGGGACCCTCAGATGGCAACATGGCGACATAGCGAGTTCCACTTGGGGCGTAAGTGGCAGATTGTCCCAGTTGTTTGATGATGCTTCAACATTATTGAACTATTGAAGGTAAATAAAGTTAAGCGGGAGTGGTTGATTTTTTATAGAAAGGTGTTTCGAAATGTCTAGTCTAAATGATGTTAAATTTTTAATTCGATAGAAGCAGCGGCTTGATTTCCTGCCCAGTCAAATGTAGGCGAGCGCATGTCCGAAAGGGTTTTGTTAAAGGCATTGGGAGGTACTAGTTTTGACTCCTGGTCCATATGATTAATCTATAGATATTATATATATATTATGTTATATACTAAATATATTATATATATATATTAAATATGTTAAATATTATATATATATTATTTCTATTATATATATTGTATATATATATATTATATTATAGATATTATATATATATTATATAAATTATATATATATATATATATTATATATACTATATTTATGACATATTTATATTATATTATATATATTTTAAATAATATAGATATTATATATTATTTAAATTTTATATATTATGTATACTATATATATTATATATATTAAATATTATTATATATTATATATATTCAATATTATTATAAATTATATTATATATATATTATATATATTATATATATTATATTTTACATATATTATATATAATATATTATATATATATTATATTATTTTTTATATATTATATATATGATATATATATTTTTTTTTTAATATTATATAATCTATGCATATATATTATATATATTATATATATTATATATATTATATATATTATATATATTGTATATATTATATATATATATTATATGTTGTATATATATATATTATATATATGTTATATATTATATTATATATATATATATGTATATTTTTTTTTGTATATTATATTTTATATATTTGATATATATATGTATATTATATGATATATATGATTTTTATATTTTATATATATTACATATTAATATATATATATATTATGTGTAATATATATATTATATATATATATTATATTATTTAATTACTACTGTAAATATATATATAGATATTATATATATATATCATTGATCATATAAATACATATATTAAGATACAATATATATATATATACATATATTATTTTTTAATATTAAATAAAATAAAATAATATATTTATGTATTTAATCACCATGTTTAAGTGCGTCAAATGAGGTGCCCGTCGGATGGCAAAGCCCACAGCCTGTGGCCTTAGCATCGGTCGATTTGAGGGGGATAGATAAACTCTATATATATATATACACACTATATATATATACACCATATATATATACACAATATATATATACACAATATATATATATATATATATACACCATATATATATATACACAATATATATATACTATATATAGTATATATATATATATATGTGGAAAACTAATTAAACATGGAGATCCAACAATTCGTCTCTTTCTTTGTAGAACCTGGCTTTGTAAATCAAACTTGGCGGATGAAAATGGTAACTATAGTTCATATACTACTATATATTGATGTGTAACATGGAGATCAATGGATTGGTTTAAGGGAACACCTTAACTGGAAACCATGGGTTTTACCATCAGATGGGTTTCCTGTAAATTTTCCCTCAATCCAATTCTTTTAGTGGACAACTAATGGTTGAGTGTTCAAACAAGGATCTACACATAGTGGATTGTCCACATCGAATTCTTAGTTTACCCCCATGGCAGAACTCAAGAAAAACCAACAAACATGGGGATTTACTGGAACTTCTGGAAGCAATTTTTTGGTAACTACCCTCCAATAGTCAAGAGTCCAACAGGGCGTGCCACCATGTTTGATTACCAGGGGGTAATGTCTATGTACTGTAATATACTACTGTAATACTATTGGTTTCTGGGTTTTGAAGCAAGTTTCAACAACTTTGCCTACCATGTGAATCTGGATCCTTGAAGTCAGGGCTGCTTACTTGAGCAATAGATAATGATAGAAATATAAGTATGAGAAACAAATACGTCTTTCAGTTTGTGTTCAACAGCAGGTTGGTGGTTTCAGATACACGTTGCTTCCAACTATATTAGTTATGGATTTAAACATTGCTGGTTGCTAATATTTTTTTCAGATGCCTTAAAAGCAGCAATCAGAGGAGAGATAGGAATGGCATGATCAATGACTGGGCAACATCGCAGTGGCAAGAACCTTGGTTTGTCCAAAAATGGGGCGTCCCTCAAAATGTAACAGGGATGATGGTGATACACGGTCAAATTTAGGCAATTTTCATCAATTTTCAGGTTGCAATAGCAGCCTGGGGTTTCCAGTTCCAGGCCTGAATTCTTATTGGTGCAGTGTCGGACGCTCCCTGAACTTGGTGGTGTTTGTCAAGCAGATTGCTGAGTGCCGTGCACCTACAATCTCTTATATATTAGATTATTCGTATCCATATACATGGATCCACATACATATATATATACATACATACATACATACATACATACACGCATACATACATACATACATACATACATACATACATATATATATATACGCTGCTGTCGCCCAGGGCTATTCCTCAAGGAGGAGCTCTCACCTGGCAGTACATGTGCTCTCCCGAGGCCTGAAACCAGCCGCTTGTTATGGTTATTTAATGCTCTTTATACAGGACAAATACGTGGCAATTCAACATGATGAACATCTGTAGGATCTTAGGGGGTACCTCTGTTTTCAGACCAAATTGTGTTTTAACATGTTTGATTCAGCACGGTTCCCCGAATTGAGTGGTGAACATTTTTTTTCTGGTTGTCAATAGTGGTCATTCCCAGGAAATACAGGGAAACCATGGAAAACCTGTTTAAGCTAATTGAATTGGGTGATCTTTTCTTGATGGACCTTGGAGAAGAAAGGCATTTCAGCGAAAGTTGGTGTTTGACGACAAACCCACGAGGATATCACCAAGCTTGCAGATGCGTATCGAATTTTCAGCTCCAAACATAGGGAACCAGCAAAACTTGGAACTTAAGCAGCACAAATTGGGACTGAGCCAGCCAAATGTAGGACTTAACTTGACTTATATAATTGGATGATGCCAGGAATCGAAACTGGTGACTGATTCCCATCATGCGGTAAATGGCATAATTACTTGGAATCTACCTGGTATCATAACTGGGTCAAAATCAACTGGGGATGAAGCCTCAAAGGATAATGATCATATGATGACCATGGTCAAGTTACATGGTTTGTTTTCCCATAAGTTGTGGGGGTGGTCACTCCCCACATAGTCACATAGGTGTCATACTGGTCCAGTACTGGTGAGATGAGCATAGCACATATTACATCCCCATCGCTAGGGCTTCATATACCCATCAATATCTGTTGTCCATTCAAAGGATTCCCAGGAACCATGCTTCATTAACTGTGGGGAACCCACTTATTTATGGTGTATTGATGGTATATTGTGGGGATACCTATGGTATATTGATCTTTTTTTGATATGAATTTCATGGGATCCCACTGGTAGCCCACTAATCACTAATCCCATGTACCCTAAACTGACAGTTATGGAACATCAGCCACTTGTCACAATGATAAAACCAAAAGGGAAACCATAGGTTTTCCATGGTTTTTCACATCTTTTTACCGGGAAATTCATCTTTTTTCTTTGTTAAATGCCATCAAATTTTAAATTTTTATACCACCCATTCATCCACCCATAAAAATGGTCAAATGGAGGTTTCCAAAGTCACGGGGTACCCCTAAATCATCCGGTCAGACATTGACTTGGCATTGAAAGCCATGGTGAACCGGGATGTTTTGGGGATCCTTCATGACTTACCCTCCAGCAAACTCACATAGCTATTGAAAATGGTCATTTATAGTAGATTTAATTACCCATTAAAATTTGTGATTTTCCATCGTTATGTTAGTTTACCAGAGGGTAAGAAACCCCCAAATGTCCAATTTTCAGGATGGTTTACCCCACGAATCGTGTCGGGTGAAACTCGCCAGGATCGCAACATGGAAATGCGAAGAGACTTCCTGAGTCGCTACGGGTGCGCTATAGCATGGGGGGGATGATCAACGAGCATAGACGTGAACAATGGTCCATTTATGGATGAATTCCCTATTGAAATGGGGAATTTTCCATATCTATGTTAGTTTGATGAATTTATATGAAGGTACCCCAATAGCTGGATGGTTTACAGCGGAACATCCGACAATAAAATGGATGTTTTGGGGTAATTACCCCGATTTTAGGAACCCCCCCGATATAGTTACCAGAGGGTAAACTAACAGTTCGAAGCCATGGCCCGTTTATGGATGTCTGGAAATGTCACCCACTTGGATAGATATGGGGGTTTCTTAAGTCATGGGGGATCCCGAAGTCACCAGGGCTTTCAATACACAAAATGTCTAATGACTGGATGATTTGGGGGTACCCCTCATTTTAGGAAACCTCCGTATAGTTAACATCAAAACGGAACTTTGTCATACCTTTTCATCGTTTATATTCCTTCATTATATCTATATGATTATATATGTATAGAAATTTCAAATCACCAAGAAAGAAAAAGGACACAGAATGATATATGGAAGTATAGGTGGAAATATATTGGAACATCATTTTGCTGTTTCTTTTGTGGCAAGAACGTCATTCCGACCACTAAAGAATGGATTGATCAAGTCATTGGGAGCCCCTCACCGCTTTCATCCTTTCATATCCGCAAAGTGTTATATATATTATATATATGTTATCCCATCTTATGTTCAAATGTTTGTTGAATGTATCTTAATATTGAGTTGTTGCCGTAACATCAATCCCAATTGTGTCAAGCCGCCAAGCCCAGATTGGTAAACTCGTGACACACACAAATTGGGGGGTTACCATGTGGCAAATCATCACTGATACTAACTGTTGGGGTAACCCGTAACCCACCAATTACTGTATTCAACCAGGGTTTATTAAGAATCCTGGCTTGACATCATCCAAAACTTTTTGATTCTGGCCTCACCAGCGTCCAACGTGTCCCAGTTTTATGATGACGGGAAGTACAGCAAACCACAGGAAGGGACGCTCAAGCGACAGATGTTTGTTGCTTGTAACCAGGCGAAGTAAGATTTATGGTGTAGATATCTAGAGTTAGATGGGATATAAAACCAACAAACATAACTCGGGGGAAGCTTCCTGCAACTATGGTGGCACAAATCGCCTGAGGGGTTGGAACGTGGACCTTAGCAAGCACAACATCATGTGGTGTTCCTTTCTTCAGGCGTGGAGAGGGAACATCTTGACTTCCAAAATCTATCTGGTTGGTGGTTTGGAACATGAATTTTATGTCCCATATATTGGGAATGTCATACTCCCAACTGACGAAGTCCATCATTTTTCAGAGGGGTAGGGCTCAACCACATCAACCAGGGGAGCTCTTGACCATTCCGGGAAATCCTGGATGTTTGATGCCGGTTGTCACTCGAAATACTGTCTCTAAATAAAAGACACCCGAACTCAAAGCATCTTGTGATTCAAATGGGGATGATGATGATACCATGATGATACCATGAAATGCGGGGTTCAAATTTTGAAACAAACCCATATAGCAACTTGGTTGAACTGGGACCCTTAGAAAATAGAACTATAGTCTATAGTATCAACCATCCAATTTAGACATGTCTGAAAATAGGATAGCCCAGAAATTCAGGGTTGAAAACGGTGTTTGCCTTATTATTCAATGGCAGTGTTTGGGCATTCCCCATCTTTGGACAAACCCAAATATCCTACGCGTAATATATGTCTTATTTATTGCATACTATCCTTACTATACTATATATACGTATAATTATATATATACATATGTGAGCCACGGTCAAAATTGTTGAAGACTACTTTAGTATTGCAGGAGTTTCTTGTCAGAGATGTGTACGAAACATTGTAAAGCGATAGGGCACCCCCAAAAGCGATAACCTGGGACCATACACGACAGTCCATTAAACTTGGCGTACGCCAAGCAAATACTGTTGTGCACATTCACAGAACGGGCAAAACCGATGAGGGAAATTCAACCTGTGGTGCCCTGTTTCCTGCAGTTACCATAGCATTCGGCATCCATCTCGCTCGCGCTCTCTCTCTCTCTCTTTTTTTGTTTATTTCTTTCTTTCTTTTTTTTTTTTCTTTCTTTCTTTCTTTCTGTCTTTCTTTCTTTCTTTCTTTGTTTCTTTCTTTCTTTCTTTATTTCTTTCTTTCTTTTTTTTTCTCTCTCTCTCTCTCTGTGTCGTTTTGTGGCAGATTTCCTTCGAACAATGTCATATGTTGGAGGGCTTATTTAGCGATAACCATTTGTTGCACTCGGTTCCCTGGCCAAGCCATAGAGCCATTTCCATAACTTTAGGAAATGAAAGGGCATGAATGCAAAATGAAAGGAGAATGTGTGCAAATGAAAAGAATATTAGAGGACATGAATGCACATTGGGATGAAAATGAAAGGAACATTAAAGGAAAACGAATGGAAATGAATACCAATGAAAAGAACATGAAAGGAAAATGAAAGGAAATGAATGCACAATGAAAGGAAGATGCATGCAAATGAAAGGAAAATGAAGGAAAATGCATGCAAATGAATGCAACACGAAAGGAACATGAAGTGCTGCCGAAGCAACTGAAACCAACAAAACAATTGCTCGATCCATTTCAGAGCCTGTTTAGGAATGGACTTTGGCTTCATGTTGGATCTCGAATATGCTGATTTCCACAAAACCCTGGAAAGCGATAGGCCCCCCCCAAAAGCGATAACCATAACACTAGCAACTACTCAAATGTAAAGGATTTTGACGGGAGCTCATGTATTTACATTGTTACATTCAAAAACCAATTGTTTGAATGGTCAATGTTCCTATCAATGTTTGGAGAAACCCAAGTATCATCTTTGTTACATATCCCATTACATCGCCATGATATCGATTGGCTTATCAAAAACCATCGGTTTCTCCCCGCCATGATACCATTTGTACCACGGCCTTGGCATTTCTTGCGGCCGGTGATGACCTTTTCCATGGCCAGGGGGTGCCAGAAGCGGTCAGCAGCTTTTTGGTCAATGTGCCTCTGGTCAAACTGGGATGGGGTCATTTAGAACATGGTGGCTTTTGGTGGTAGGGTAGCTGATGGTAGCTGCAAGGCTGGGCTGCAAGAAAGAAATTAGTCATTTACAGAGTCATTTACATTATATAATGTGATATAATGTGATATATGTGAAAGATTGAACACAGAAATGAGCTAAGAGCTGCTGTCCCATGGTGTCCCATGAAGCCCGCCATTGCTCACATCCAAGTGTTGCAGCGTCCAGGTCAAAGTCGCGTGGGGGATCCTCACACACATTGCAATGGCGGTCAAACATTGCTTACCTCCAACAATTGGATAGTTCATGCATGTCAATACATGATTATAATATAAATATATATATATGATGTATACATATGTGTATACATATATATATATATAATGTATGTATGTATGTATATATATATATAGTGTATGTATAATTATATATATATATATCAGACAACCACCCAAGAAAAAAACTCAAAAGAAACATCCACTTTGGCATCCTGGCTTTCTTTTAGCAACAGTTCTTTTGTTTTCTATCATTTGTTTTACTGTTCAGCTTCCATGCAACAGTTTTTCCCTTGGCGCTGATTTCTGGCTCTGCTGGCACCTTCCAAGTTTCTTTGCGACCACAAACCACTGATGTGTCATCGTAAGGCAGCAAGGCACCTATTGCACTTGGTACTATTCATGTATAGGCTTCGTCGTTTAGGTTACACAGACCTTCAGGACACAGTATGTCCCAATAGTTTGTAGTTTGCCATTCGAAGTGTGATAATTCGACCCAGCCTGTTGATCCTCCAGGTGATGCGACATTTTAAAAATGACCTGAAGAAGGCCTTCAAGCTGATCGACGGGTTGGGAGTCCCGTTTGTTGGGTTGGGGTGGGTGATTTAAGCAACAAAACCTAACGGTGATGTGGCCAACAAAAGTGATGACGCAAAACCAACAATGGTGACGTAAGCCTAAGCAAAAACATGTGATTTCAGGAGCAAACATTGTATATAATTGAACCAACAACCATGGTTCGGTTGGTTTTGGGGGGTTCCTTTCAAAGAGAGGTTTCATGGGGAGGCTGGAGTACTCTATGAAGCAAGATGATAGTTGGTCAAGGGCTTGTTTCATCCCTCAACGCGTTGTTTCATCCCCCTGCTTTCAACGGTCATTTTCAATCATCCACTGAACCATGGTTATTTCATGGTGGAACCGGCCCATTTCTGTGGGAATGGACCATCACAGCCACATTACAAAAATCATCGGAAATAGACCAATTCAGTGGATTGTGAGGGTTCTTCATTTGAAGAAACACTCACGTGAAGACATGTATTACATGTATTTCTTTGTCAGAATTGGGTACACCTCAAAATTGCCAGGCATTGCCATATTAAAACTATAGAAAACACATCAGAAAAGATATCATCAGATTGAACTATCGTATCCACTTGGTATCCATTGGTCGAAACTTCGGGAGCCAACGGAGCCGTTTCTCCCGAGGCCAGATGGAAACGGCAAGCTCAGTTTGTGCTGCCGCCATGTTGCGGCCATGGCTTGCTCCCCCTGTGTTGATTAACTTAGTAAATTTAGTGGAAAGAAGACTTGAAATTTGAGATGGACATATATGGACATCATGTGTATATATATATATTATAAATGTATAGCATTTCATTATATTTCATTCATCTTGTCATCTTGTTAAATATACAAATGGTTTGTCGCAAGATGGGGGAGGCCATTGGGTCTCGGGGAACAAGTCGAGGTCGTCGTTGGCTGCGGCAATATACTATACCACCAAAATGTTAGCTGAATATATTGAATGACCCATAATGACACCATATTATTTTAGGGATGGACTATTTCTGATGTAGGAACTGTAAAGAAACATTCAACATCCAGCAAAAGAAAATAGAGGGTATCGAAAATTGACCAGTTTTTCGAAGAGTTCTTGGGAAACTCAAGAAGCCAAGGATCCGCATTCAAGGGTTTGTTCGTCTCAGTTCCAGACTACCTTGATCTACCTTGGCTGGCAATGTTCCCAATTGACAGCAGCAAATTTTTGGAGTTGAAATCAGCGACCAGAAGCAGTACCATGCAGCCTGCCTTGAGGTTAGGCTTGCTGTGGGCCACCGATCAAACAATCACTGTGGGGGTCAATGGGTGATGAGCCCATGGGTTTCCCCAAGATATGGAAGAATTCGACCAGAAGACCATCTATTTATCTATTTATCTATGTATCATTGTATCTACTGTATCTCTGTATCTATCTCTATACCATATCTATCTCTATATATATTTCTATCTCTATATCTATCTCTATCTCTATATCTATATCTATCTCTATATCTGTCTCTCTCTCTCTATATATATAATTATATCTATGTCTATGTCTATATATTTGTATCTCTATCCATATCTCTAAAGTAACGACATTTAAATATGTGGAGGGCGGGCCAGACCACGCGGCCCCAGAGTGATATTTAAATGATTCAAATGGCTGTTCTCATATTTAGAATCCGTATGGCAGGGCGGGCCAAGGAAAATCTTCCCCGAGGTAGTCTAAAATACCAGTTCGTATATTTAAAAATCCGTCACTTTAAATGTAGTTAGCATATGCATATCTTTATCCATCCATCCATCCATCCATTCATCCTTCCATATTATGTATATAATATATAGATGTATATAGATGTATATAGATGTATATAGATGTATATAGATGTATATAGATGTATATAGATGTATATAGATGTATATATACATATATATATATACACATTGGATTCAGGGGTCTTAAATGTAAGCCGGTCCAGCAACACATAAATTGGCATGCCCTTTTACTGCACCTTGGTGAATCCCCATTGACAGGAGTAGTGATCTATGTAACATTTAAAGAAAAGGAACCACGTAAACATATATACATGCATTTATACATATATATATATACATGCATATATATATATATGTACATTTTTATATACATGCATTTATACGCATTTATACATATACATATACATATATATATATACACACATGCATTTATACACACACACATATATATATACATATGTAATATACATGTACGTGAATACATTATACTTATTTATAGATATACACATTAATACACATACACATTTTTACATACCCTTTTGTGTATCCGTATATCCACACATTACCATTCACAAACATTTCTGTATTACACCAAATATAAACAACGTAGTGACGGTAGTGAGTTTGACATATCATTATTTGTGAATGATATTACAAAATATAATCATATAATGTCATATAATGTCATATAATGTCATATAATGTCATATAATGTCATATAATGTCATTTTAATTGTGCCCTCTAAATCTTTCCACGTTCCGATCTCGTTCGCCAGGATGGAGTTCAAAACTGCGGTGGCCAGCCTGGGATGGACTGAGCTGCTGGGCCTAACCGGATACCCACGGGGGGGGGGGCTAAGCTACACCCTGCATCACGCTATTTTGCTAGGTATTACTGCCCATAAAGTACCTTTATAGTAGCCATATACTAGCTACTGTCAAGATCTCATATGCTATACATATGTGCAAGCCATGTAGCTATACACTATCTACATGATGCGTCTATAACACCCCACCCATCCCACAGGGGGGGGGCATGGAGCATTGCGCCACAAACTACCTACTTGTTGCCTTACATGCTAGTGACACACTATACCCCACCCATCCCACAGGTGGGAGGGGTGTGTAAACTATATCTTACATAGTGTAAACTATATCTTACATAGATCCTCCTACATACAGCGTACATATGGGACCATGACCATGACATGGGGGGTGGGGGGGGTTGCTGGCCGGGGCCATATATATATATATATCATATATATATGAATATATATATATATAATGAAATATATATGAAAAATTTATGAAATATATATGAAATATATATGATATATATATATATCATATATATATATATATCATATATATATAATATATAGATATGATATATATATATGATATATATATATATATCATTATATATATATAATCATACATGTATACATAGCATAAATATATATGTATAGCATTTAAATATATATATATATACATACACATACACATACGTAACTACGTCGATATACACACACATATATATATATATCATTAAATGTGGTTCTCAACCATCAAATTCCCTCGATTTCTTTCACCACCTTCTTGACCAAAGTGGACAATGAATATGTATTTTTTTTAAACTGGTATGCACCAACAAGGGTCGTGTATGCTGCATACATATGGACAGATGCTTCATGAAAAGAGAATGCTTCATCTTGGGACGAATGATGCAATCTTTAGACTCTACTTCGGATGTTGCTCCAACCCTTGTGGTGATATGTTCGACAAGGTCACACACTTGGGTCATTGAAACCATTTTTTCTTGAAACTGAAGTGGATTAATCGTCTTGAAGTGCCTGATATCAGTGAAATCTAAAGGAAACTGACATGTCATGTCCATATGGAGCCGAAAGCCTTCTAAAATCATGGCTGATAAGCCAGAACTTCACTACAGCTGCTTCGGCGGGAATCATCTTCAAACGACCAAAACAAATTACAGTAGACTGGTGAATCAGGAGATGAACTAAATTCAGAGAATATCATATCGTCATATCATATGTTTTTCACTGTGCATCTCCCTTTGCCGACACGAATCTTCCATGCCAAAAAAGGTTCGGAGATCCGGAGAAAGCGGTGCAGATCTTTCGATATCTGGATCCTGACGGCGGAGGCCGGACTTGTGAATGGGTGGTTGCTCTCCCTCTCTCTCTCTTTATATATATATATGTATGGACCTATACAATATACATACAATATAGACATACAATATACAATATGGAAATATGAATCATATATATATATATATCAGAAGACTTTTAAGGACTTTTACAATATACATACAATATAGACATACAATATACATACAATATACATACAATATAGACATATGAATTATTGTTATTATTAATTATTATTATTATATATATATATCAAAGGATTTTTCATGACTTATACAATATACATACAATATAGACATACACTATACAATATGGACCTTTGAATCATATATATATATATATATCTATGTATCAAAGGACTTTTCAGGACCTATACAATATACATACAATATAGACATACAATATACAATATGGACATATGAATCATATATATATATATATATCAGAAGACTTTTAAGGACTTTTACAATATACATACAATATAGACATACAATATACATACAATATACATACAATACACATACAATATACATACAATGTACATACAATATAGACATATGAATTATTAATATTATTATTATTATTATATATATCAAAGGATTTTTCATGACTTATACAATTTACATACAATATAGACATACAATATACAATATGGACATATGAATCATATATATATATATCAAAGGACTTTTCATGACTTTTAGAATATACATACAATATAGACATACACTATACAATATGGACATATGAATCATATATATTGTATATATATATCAAAGGACTGTTCAGGACTTATACAACATACATACAATATATACATACAATATACATACAATATGGACATATGAATTATTATATATACATATATCAAAGGACGTTTAAGGACTTGTTTAATATACATACAATATAGACATACAATATACGTACAATATAGACATATGAATTATATATATATATATCAAAGGACTTTTCATGACTTATAGAATATACATACAATATAGACATACAATATAGACAATATGGACATATGAATCATATATATTGTATATATATATATATATCAAAGGACTGTTCAGGACTTATACAATATACATACAATATAGACATACAATATACATACAATATAGACATATGAATTATTATATATATACATATATCAAAGGACGTTTAAGGACTTGTTCAATATACATACAATATAGACATACAATATACGTATAATATAGACATATGAATTATATATATATATATATCAAAGGACTTTTCAGGACTTATACAATATACATACAATATAGACATACAATATACAATATGGACATATGAATCATATATATATATCAAAAGACTCTTAAGGACTTATACAATATACATACAATATAGACATACAATATACATACAATATAGACATATGAATTATATATATATACATATATCAAAGGACGTTTAAGGATTTGTTCAATATACATACAATATAGACATACAATATACGTATAATATAGACATATGAATTATATATATATATATATCAAAGGACTTTTCAGGACTTATACAATATACATACAATATAGACATACAATATACAATATGGACATATGAATCATATATATATATATCAAAAGACTCTTAAGGACTTATACAATATACATACAATATAGACATACAATATACATACAATATATACATATGAATTATTATATATATATACATATACATATATCACAGGACGTTTAAGGACTTGTTCAATATACATACAATATAGACATACAATATACGTACAATATAGACATATGAATTATATATATATATTATATATATCAAAGGACTTTTAAGGACTCATACAATATACATACAATATAGACCTATGAAAATTATTTGGATTTAAACATAAAACATTTCAACTACAGTTCATTGGGATTTCACCCATGCCGCAGCAGAATTTGGGTGCTGAACATATTTCCGCCATGCGCAGCGATGATCATCTGACGAGCAATGAAGTTACAGTAAATGAAGTCATCAGTGGGTGTTCATCCAAAAAAGGATTTAGCTTATAAAAAGGCGTGTTTTTTCCCACAAAGGGTTTTTTTTTCATCCAATTTTCGCAGCCTGGCCGGCCTAGAGGATCGAATGTCCGGGATTCATAGAGATGGCGGCCTCAGTTGAAACCAATGGTGATCGTTTTCTGAAAAACAATACCCTCTGGTAAACTAACGTAACTATGGAAAATCACCATTTTCAATGGGTAAATCCACTACAAATGGCCATTTTCAATAGCTATGTTAAATTACCAGAGGGTACCCCCAGTTAACCAGGGGATGTATCAATCTGGGTATGTTAAAAAATGGTAAGGGTCCATCCTGTAAGGATCCGCAAGGTATTCACCATCGTAAAAAACAGTGCAGCTGTGAAGGGAACACAACGGTGCAACGAATGGTCCCGCTGGAAGCTGTACATGAACATGCCACATCTCCAATCTCTACATGTCTCTACGTTTGTACCAAGTTGGGTTTCGATCAAATCATGAAGGCTGTCCCCTTTTCCTTGTACCTGCCTGATTTTATCCTAATGTCACATACTGACGTCGACACTCTCTGCATCTCTATTCAGAAGCCATCGCCAGGTTCCATCTCCTACGAAGAATGGCAGGTCATGAGTGGCTTGCTGAAGGCGGGGTTGATGTTTGATTGTCAGCCCAAAGATGGTCCAAAAAAAAACAACAGCAGTAGGTTCAAAATGTCAAACCATTGGGAGATTCTTACACCAAACATGTTGTTGTTTAACGCAAATGTCGAGTTTTACCACCAAAAATATGGTGGTTAGACCATAACAAAATGAGACTCGAACCATTAAAGGTATTTGTTGACCAACCGTATAATGGGGAGCTCAGGCAAGAATGATGGGAATGCGGCCAGCAAAGGAGCCAGTGACTCACTGGTTTCAATTCAAGAACAGTGCAATGCACAGTGCCAAGCCAATGGCAACAGAAACAATTCTTGTCTCTATGTTTTGCTTTGAAGGCAACAAAAATAATAAGGTGTACAGTTTTACTCCATCAGTGCCCGAGTGGCCCAGGCTGGATTTCATGGGATTTCATGGGTTGGATCTTAATTTCTCATGGTGAATCCAAATTGTTAAGTCACCATAACTCACCATGTTTTTTTTTTCGTAGTTCCTCAATTCATCCCCTACCTTGGATGGGTAGATAGGTAGATAGTAGAAACTCTAATCCTTTAGCTGTTTTTTTCTTGCGATGAACGGAAATTACATAAAATAACCATAAATAACCATAAGCAAAAGATGACCATTTGTTGTGGACTATCTGGACTATCTTAAAGAGTGATCATGTCATTCATTGACTGGTAGCTGGGGCAGCGAACCATCCCTTTCAGGAATTGCAGCTGACAATCCTTGAGCTCTTGCAGCAGCTGAGATGATAAAAGCTTCCGGGAGAGGAGTCATGTGGTAAACCATCATCAAGCCATTGAATGGCATGATATAAGCCATGTATAAGCCATTAATACCCTATAATGTATGTATGTATATATATATATATATTGGAAAAGAAACGCCATTATATGGGGTGATAAGTCACAAATAACATGTATATATATATATACATAATTAATATACATACTACATACACACATATATATAATTATATATTCAAGTAGACGGAATCCCACATGACAGCCACATGATTGATTCATATTGATGTATTGGGTGATTTGTTAATTTTTCATTGATGGTGATTGTGGTAAAGTGTTTACTAAACCCAATGCCAGAAACCATCAATGGTGGAATCCTCTGGGTCAAGTCACTGGAGACCCGCTGACTGACCGGCCTGAAAAAAGGCTGACTGGGCCGCAGCATTTCTTTGGATTTGTTGAACATGATTCAGATGTCAGATGTAAAAAAAACTAGCAAAAGACACATATCTTTGAATATTCATTGATTTTGTTGTGGGCCAAAACCATGCATTTTTGGTGAAGACCAAGACATGTGGATCCATGTAAATGGAAGATTCTTCCATTCCCAGTGATGGCTTACATGTTTTGACCCGGTCATCACAGATATCTCCATCGTATCCATGGAAGTAGGAGAACCTCAATTTCAGGGGAATACTTAAAATGAATGGAAACAATGGAAACAATGGAAACATATGGCTATGGATCAATACCTATACATACCATTTTTAGTGGGATGAACATCCATTTACCAGCTATTTTGATGTTCACCAGGGGTACAAGGTTTTGACACATTCCCATGTAGATTTATATAAATCCAATCCGTTCGGCGATTCGGGCTACTGGAATCTGTACCCTTTGGTAATCAAACCTGGCTTGAAAATCATCCATCTCGGGCCCGGGGCTTTCCCAGCTATGTTGGTTTATAACCCCAACATCCATCAACTAAAAATAATATAGCTATCGAAAATTGCCCAGTTAGAACTATTTAGTTCCAGGATTTTCCCATGATTTTACCATATTTTACCATGATTTTGCCAGATTTTCGACCCTTCAGGGGAAACAAAAAAACCCAAGGCACGTGGACTACACCTTCGGCGGCATCGAGGTGATGGTCCCCTCGGAAACCTCCACGGAAAGCCCAAATGGAAATTCCATAGTCCTGGAGCTTTCCATCGTCATGGGGGTACCCCAAAAATGAATGGTTTATGATGGAAAATCCATATATATATATATATGTGTATATATATATATGTATGTATATATATACATATATATATACGAAGCCTGGAATCATGGTTGATAAGGGAAATCATCCCCAAATGGCCTTGATTCAGGTTAGTGAAATGTTATAATTTACCCAGAATATATATATATGTATATACATGTAGTTGCATATATAATCAGATGTGTGCATGCATATTCGTGTACCTCTGTGTTTATCTATATATATATACATGTATGATCATGTATGTAGACGCATACATATTGGTGATCGGCTGCCTTTAACTGGAGATATAACCTACTACTTGCTGAGTGGTGTGAACCGCCATACAAATGTAGACACGCTGAGGTAAACTACCAATACACTCGAGTGTATGTAGTCAATGTAATTATCCAATTAATGAAAGCAAAGTGAAGTAAAACAAAGCAAGTTAATGCTAATGCAATGTAGTTTCGTGTGCTGCCATGTCATGCCATGCCATGCCATGTCATGTCATGTCATGTCATGTGATGTACTGTGATGTCCTGTCGTGTCGTGTCATGGCATGTCATGTCATGTGATGTCATGTGGTGTCATGTCATGTCGTGTCATGGCATGGCATGGCGTGGCGTGGCGTGGCATGTCACGTCATGTGGACTGCAATGCACTGCCATGCAATCGAATGCATGTATGTCATGCATGAAATGGCATGAACATGTATTTTTTTGTATTCAAAATTTGACCCATACAATAAACATTTGCCTCTCTTCCTTTCTCTCCGCATACTGTACATGTAAAATACCATCGGGAATTTCTCGGATTGAGGGAAGGACATGTCTCGATCATTCAAAACATGGACAGTTTTCAACTTTGTTTTGAACATCAGTAAGTTGTCTATGAATGTCCAAGGTTCTGTGGGTCCGATTCACGTATGATTACCTATGTATATAATTGTATATATATATATTAGTATAGTGTATTTGTATATTATAACATATATATGTATACATATTATACTATATTATATTACAGTATATTATATTATATTATATTATTTTATATTATATTATATTATATTATACTCTATTTTATTATATTATATTATATTATATTATCTGACCATTTTATTAAAATATATGATATTATATTATATTTTATTTTATTATATTATATTGTATCATATTACTATAAATGTATGTATAATATATATATATATTATATATGTATATGTAGACAACGTATATACATATTATGTATATATATATATATACACATTGTATACATGTGTGTGTGGTTGTGTGCGTTCTTATATGCATAGATACATTTGTACACTATATATATATATATATTTATATACGTACCGTATAAGTACACATCTTTGGACTATGTGGACCCTATCTATCCGACACCCAGTGGAATCTCATCCATCTCCGGGTTTCATCCCAGTGCCGGCAGGTGGCCCATGCCTTGTTGGACAGAGACAGCAACCAGGCGGTGGATTTCCACGAGTGGCGAAAGGTGCGGGCCCGAAGCTGAGTGGCCCATCGCTGGAGGATACGAGTGGCATGTTTTCGCCCAAAGCTGGGCCTTAGAATAGTATCCGTACGGAGTTGTCCCATATCCATACCTGCGTTCCTCCTGGGATACCTTTTCCTGGCCATGATGTTAAAAGCTAACAATTCACATAAAAATAGAAGATTCATATCCTTGAACGGTTGTTCACGTCTACAGTACGTACCCCATAAAAATTCACGTCCCTGTACGGGTATTCACGTCCCTGCTATTATGGTCTAAATAGATCAAAATAACATCCTAAATTAGCACATCCAATGGTTCCCAATCTATATATGATTTGGTGTGTTGGTATTAATGGTAAAACTGAATCCTTGAACCACAACTTGAAGCATCATTTTGTTGGAACAGCACTGCATTCTTCACATTCTCTCATCATCCCACCCGCCCTCTAACTCCACTTCTTTTTCCTCAGCTTCTTGCCCATGCCAGTTGGATGTGACAGAGGTAGCGTTCCAAAGTCCTCTTTGATATTATTCTAGGACTTATGCAACGGCTGATCGTTGCAGTGCGTCCTATGAAATCCTCGTCCATGGGGCATGCAAATACCCCAGGGTTGAGAACATAATCGGAAATTTCCGCTTCTCTAAAAATCTCGTGGGCTATGTGGTGCAATGCATGAAGTTTTGGATGCAGGGGAAAGTGAGAAAGCCCCAATCCATAGGCAGTATGAGCTTCAAACATATATGCCCGGACAAAATCTTGGAGGGCAGTAGCCATCACACACCCTGTCTCACTTGGCACCAGCGCATCATTTCCATAGACCTCTCTCATAAAGAAGTTGACCTTTTCCGTTCCAGCAGCCTTGCAAGGCAGAATGAACCACATGGGTTTGCATGGAGTCGTTGGTCATATAATGCATGAAAAAAAGCCCTGCACAACAATCCCTGGAATCCACCTAAAAAATGTAGTAACATGGATCGAGTATATTGCTTTTAAGTTTAAGGTGCCACAACTATATACAAGAACCAAATCTATATATTTGAATGTAAACCATCACACAATGTTTTTGATCCATCTGTCAGAAAATCAATTGTCAGATAAAAAGTAAAAATCAACCCCAACATACAGGAAAGGAACAAAAACCCGGAAGCGATCATTGCACTGAATTGCTTCAGCCCGTTTCTCGCAGAACTGTTGTAGGAAGAGCATAAAGTTGGAGGTTACACCAGCTTTACTCCAGGTTCCTGTAGGATCAGTTGTTGTCCCAAAAGTACGGGAATCAATTCTCCGGATAATGGGGTCCAAACGAGCTTCGCGACAAAATGCCAAGTACTCAGATGCGATAACAGATATTCTCTCATCATGGTTGGATCCCGGAACCAGAGTTGATAACATCATCACTCCACCTCCAATCCATGTTTTGCCAATGCCAAGATGTATGCTGTGCCAAACATCCAATTGGTAAAACCTCGTCTTTCCGTTCACACTGCCATCCACCAATAGCTCACGTGTCAAAGGGGATTCTCTAGTCCATGGTAGTGGAAGTTCAACTTGAAATGCTTGGTCCATGGCAGCCTTTGCTGCACCCCTGAGTATGGTTAACTTGTCTCAAAAAAAACGCAGTGTTTCAATACAAAACCCAGGCTTTATGACCAATCGTACATATAAATGACACCAACCAAAGAATATAATTGAACAATTAACCATATAACCTTAATTATAACTTCAAAACCGTGAATGCCAAAATGATTGATAAAAATCAAAACCCAACCAAGTGACAGGTCTTCCCAATCGACCCCTTGACCACAGGTACAAAGGTGGCAAATCCCACCTCCCTGAACTCCGTAATCGCCACCATCCCCTGCACCCTTTGGAGCTCGTCTGTAGGATCTTTCCAAGTTGCCAGCCGATACCTTGAATCAGTGGTAGCGACTGTTTGGGATTTGTAACATTTATCCTTGTTATTTACAGTGCTGGTAGTATAGGCTGTATAGTTAATCCTTAAAAAATTGAAAGTGAATGGCCTCATGTGCAGTTAAACAAGATTAAACAAGTATATGATGAATCAATCATGATACCTATAAATATATTGCCAAAACTGCCAAAACCCTTGAACCAAAAAGTTGAATTTGTACATTCCTATAATTCAAAACCAGGTATCCAAGTAACTCCAGTCACCTTTGGTGTTCAAGATAATTGGAAAAAAACGGCCCTGATCACCTCCCAATGGAATCCCTTCAGTTTCACATTTCCGAAGGTCCGCCACCACGATCTCAAAAATTGCATTCCACACCCGGGGATCTTCTGCATACACTTCCTGCATAGCGCAGACATATAGGCATATACATGATCGATATTATAAGGTATATAAGAGCATGCAATTAAATAAAATATCTCCCAGGATGATCATATATAGATCGACTTTTTTGAATTTTAGTATACCTTTTGGTTCCAAATGACAAACATGGACTTTTTAGCAACCAAACCGTGCATGATCCCTAACGACAATATATATTAAAAAAGAAGCAACTAATTGGATGGAAACACCACAACTGAAAGGTCCTTCGGACACACACAAATGAGCAGGCGTGTCTGGAATCCAGTCCGCAAAAAGTTTAATGGAACTCCATCGGACTGTGCTCTCAAGTTGTCATGTACAACTCGCTTGCCACATCCATGTCCAATAACTCCCTGAAAACTCAAAACTAATAGTCCATTCTTCTTGTAGGTGACTCCTTCGTCGCCATGCAGTAGGACTGGTATGCAGGATTGAATTTCTTTCTGACCAGAATCAACTTGTTGCCACAGCTGATGCTGTGGGTACAGCCGTCGGTATTTCTCCCAAAAATTGACTAGCCTTCCACGGGATTCTTTCAAAGAAAGCCCTCCAAGCAAGTGGTCTAGGTCGTTCATCTTTGACATTGCCCCAAGAAAGTTTGATGGCTTGATCCATGGAAATGATGTCAAAGGAGGAGAAACTTCCGTTGTTACCTCTACTGGGTAGTAGAAATTGTTGGCCCGGAAGACTGAAGTGACAGCACTTTCCTTAACTGTTCATGGACCCATGAATGACTAAATAGAAACCATGCATGATAATAACCATTACCCTTACATAAAACATGCATGCCAGGATAAGCAAAACCATCCTGGTTTGGTAGCCCACCCCCAAAAATAGAAGACAACTTGGAAATAAAACCATGGCCAGGAAAAGGTATATAACACTTTGATCAAAGTAACAGCTTTTCCCCGGTCAGCAGTAGCCAGAGATGAAAGAACCGGGCAGCTGGTCAACGACGACTGGAAGCCATCTCTGTGGTCTCGAACTTCTGCAGCCGCATAATCAAGGATGTCGCTGCACCGTTCCTGAAGATATCAGTGCATGAATGAATGGGATTAATCATGCATGATACAGGGTCAAGACTTTATAGTTTCTATATCAAGCAGCTTTACTTGAAACTAATGCCCCGATGTTTGATGATAAATGTTGAAACATGCATATTTTAGTCACGCATAGAAAAAGCTTATATGGGACTAGAGCTCACCAGGTTAGCTTGATAAGTTCAACATGCTGGGGGTGCCACCCCACTACCATATACAGTTCACCCATCAACCATTGATCTTATATAATCAAAGCACTGATCAACGCAAGCAAGGACATATTCAATCTATGGTTGCAACCTTGCAGAAAAAATATGGGCTGAAACAGCTTGCAACCTAGACACTCCTCGTCCGTACTTGAATGCCAACTGCCGTGCCTTATGCGAGGGACCTGGCATGCCGGGTTGGTGGGTGATGACCCCTGTGGTTTTCTATATCTATATATGGTTTTAACATATAGGTGCACTTAGCTGTATGCTTGCATGGTGATCCAATCGCAAAAGTTCTTTTCATCGATCACTTTAAAATTAAGCTGGCTGGATTGTGGCACTTCATGGCCTGCGTCTTGAGCTTGACCCAGCTATGGTAATCCACAGCGCATGGATCAATCACACATAACCCCAAAAGGAACTGGTCCATGTGTTCGGCACATGGAGATGGTAAACCCAGAATTGTGAGTGCATCAAAAATGGTGGAACCACAAATCACATTGGATTTTCATTCTGAACAAAACACATCAAATTGAATTCAGATGATATGGGAAATCCAGTACAGTAAGCTATATTTACCTATAAATCTTTCAGATATGGATCAATAGGTTTCATGAGATTACTCAACATCTTGCATGGTTCAAGTCACCATCTTGCACTCAGGCTTTTGCCTTACTCTTCCTGCTCTTCTTGGCAGGACTGGGCTGATCAGCTGCAGGGACTGACTCATCAGTGGCCGGAGTCCTTGGTACCTTTTTCTTCTTTGAAGGGGCACCTTTGGATTTCCGCCCTTTGGGCTTATCAACCTTTGAACCCGAAGATCCCTTAGACTTGGACTTTGAACCCTTTCCACGACGGGACGCGTCACCACCCTTGCCCTTGTTCTTGCCGCCCTTGTTCTTGCTCTTGACGTTCTTGTTGTCGTCAAGCTTCAGATCTTTGACCAACCCCCTGTGGCAGAAGAAGGGCTGGATGGTATCGGGAAAAAACATTGGTTTTGCAACATGGGTCCTGGACTGGACAAAAAATATAGTTGAAAGGAGGTTGTTTTATCAATGCTTGAGGTGGGTGACTTGGGCAATTAAGTCGCCACAAATGCCCCTGCCTGAAACGAGCATCCAAGGGGAGAAAGGCTGCACACCTCGGAACATGATGATGCTGTGTGGTTGGGGATATAAGCTCGTGATGGGTTGGGGATAAGCACCATGCTGTATATGATTGGATATTGGGATTCATTTTTACTATAAGATTATCAGTTCACAAAAATTAATGTTAAATTGGATCACGTTGGGTCCAAGGAACGATTTCCGCACCACATTTTTTTCATCCGCCACCTTGTTCAACAGCCTCAGTTCTTGGTGGGTGCCATGAGGAAACATGTGGGGACTACGGGCATATACATGCATGAAGTATGGGCTGCATGTTCTGTTGCACATGCCATGTAGGTGAATGCGGTGCAGTGCAAGCATATAAGCATGCATGTTTTTTTTCCTCAGCTGGTGCATCATCATCATCATCATCGCCGCACCGTCTACGACGGAGGTTTTTTAAATGATCGGAAAACCACATAGACAAAGAAGGGTCCAGCTGCGTCATCACCCGAAAGGATGGATTCCCCTCCATCACGCACATTTTGGCACCCGGAGAGTCCTTAGATATATATAAGGAAAGCCAATCATTATATATATACAGTCCTTTGATGAAAATGCTATTCAACTTTGATGCAGCAGTTCATCATCATCGCATATAATGCAAGGTTTTTCACAACTCCGACATTGTGTGCATTCAAGGATCCCTTCATTCGCTGTATCAATGCCCCCTCGATGAATGCGGGCGAGATTGTTTCGGATGCAGCATATATGACAATTAATTTTTCCCATTTCATTTTCTCCCATCGATAGCCATACATTGGATTATGCCATCGAAAGCTGGCATCATGCGTGTACCCTACTTTGTAGGCGCAAGGCTTCTGGGCATCTAACAAGTTGTCTATAGTTTCACAACAGTGTTTCACGATCAAGCCTGCTTGCATATTGGGTCTGGTTGGCAGGGCATAATCTAGTTTGTCATCTTGCTCGATGGCTTCGAAACACCTTTGGGTCCTTGAAAGGGATAGCGTCGCTTGATCCAGGACATCTTTCCAGTGATTGCGCCGTCGATGTCGCTTTGCAAGGACTGTCGGGGATATGGTGGCACATGTGGACTGATAATGATGGTAATGCTTTTCAACTCATGAATTATATATAATGGAGATGAATTGCATTTCGCAAACCCACCTGCATCATCTGGTCTTAGATTTGGTGATCTAGTGACGCTGGCCTGGCCAAGGCTATAAGAGAGTGCCTGTTTAGGGGATTCGTGCATATGTTGATTCTACCACACTCTGTGTTTTCTTTGTATCTATATACCAGAAGTGCATGCAATTGCATGGCGCCTCCCGGTTGTATGTGATCAACTCTTGAAGCCATTCTTCAGAATCGTCATCATGATCATTGCCACCATTCATGGAGGCCACAGGCCCAAGTATCAAGAACCCAGGGCTTGCATGGTTTGATGCAAAATGTAATGGTTGAAGGACATGCATGCATCAATCTCTTTCCTATTATATCACATGACTAGAGGCCCAAACCACAGCTTGTTTTGCGATGGGATGTTTGATACAAGTGTTCCTTTAAATCCAAAAGCCCATTGGGTCAACCTCAAGCTGTTTATGTTTCATACAAGCAACGCAGAAAGTTCAGCGCTAGCAACTTTGCCATCTTTGTGCTCCATCTTCAATTCAGTGATGTAGGTAGAAAAAGTATTGTAGCTGTCCTTCAACTCATCCAGAACGGGTTGAAGAGCATCATGAAGCCTGAGATGAAATATATAACAGCATATTATATAACAGCTATAGGGAAACCATGTTGCAATATAATATATAAGCAATATACATGCATTTGAGCATTGGTATTTAACCCTACATAGGCTCAAGGCTTGTAATTTAGGTGGATGCATGCATACATGCACATGCTATATCTAAGATGTGCACAAACAGAGGCAACATACCATTTGCAATCAAAAAACTTCTTGGCTGCTGGATCAGATGATGGTGCCAATTTCTGCATCATTTTTTCGATGGATTCCTGTTTCTTCTCCATGCTCGTCATGTAGCTTTCCAAATCGGCCACAGGCTGCCCAGGGATACACATGCACATGCATTGGGTGGGAACTAAAAGGAACATGTATCACCATGATGTTGATGACACAACCATGTTCATGCACAAAACACACGCATGCATGTACATGCAACCCAACCTGAGAACCCACCACTTGGATTGACACGTCTTCCTTAGGGATGGTCACCAAGTCGGCGTCCAAATGCTTAGGAGCATCTTTGTCTTTCACAGCCTTTTCCTCAGAAGAGAGTGGTGGGTCTTGGAGTTGCTGAGTTATCAGGTTGGATTGGATAGGGTTCACTATATAGCCAATCAAGATAGTCCAAACAGAGGGGGTTCAAGCCCTATATTTGCAAGAGAACATGTTGATGGATGTAGGGAAGAGCCTTGCAACACATGCTGATTGTTTGGGGCATTGGGTGAACTCATGCATGTGCATGCATCTATATATAAGTTGTGCCTGGAAAAAAACATTTCGAACTGGCATGTTTTTATATATTCGATTATTCCTCCAAGGCTCCCCAAGGTCAGTCTCTTCCAAGTCCCGGGTCGTATCAGCCTTCTTGTGCAAGGTGGTGTCATCGGTGATGACATAGAACTCTGATACTTTGTCATTGTACTTCCAAGCCCTGAGCGCAAAGGATATTTAATCAAATCCAGGTATATGATCAGGTACGAGATATATCATCTATAGGTCAATTCATTCTATCTGCATGTGAACCATGCATGGCTTATTATATAATACCTTGATCGAGTATTGAATATATGAATATTGGTTTCTTTTTTCAAAGACCATGCATGGATATAAGATGTGTCCAATCTACCTCCAATGGTTTGCAGTTGATGTTCTTGGATGCTTTTGGGTATCATGCTGAACTATATAGGTGTCAAGCCAAAAATATTCAACTGGCCTCATCAAGCTTTCAGGAAACTTCCTGCAGTAGGAAGTAATATTCTTGATGGCCGTCTGTGAATACTTGCCGCTTTTTTTCATTGCCTCCTCCGTCATCCACTTCCCGTGCACCTCGCTTTCTCGGGACTCAAGGCGTTCTTTGACCAAGCGAAATCGCTTGACAAAGTCAGCCTGGTGGAGCAGTAGAGGCGAAGAGGGGGTGAAGACTTGGGTGGACAATGGAAGCTTCCAGGATTTGATAATAACAAAATGGAAAACCATATATGGACCCAATTATCTTGATGAGTGCAGGCATTTGTTAACATGCATGAATAACATGCATGCATGCACATGTAAACCGTATACATCCAAACTATATATACACCAATCAACGAAGGTGAACACATTGAGGTGTGGATGGTCCTAGCCTTGATCTTCTTGTAGGATGACCGGCCATGCCCATGGGTGGCCAATGACTCAAGCAGCGTCATTTCCAGCGCCTCCCTCTGCTCACCTCCTGCTTTGTAAGCATCCGACATGGATGCCTCAACTTGCAGGCGTCCGCTAGGCTTGCGTTCACACAAGCGTCTGCATCGCATGCGAAGGGCGTCAGGAGAAATTGGAACCTCAATGGATCAATGCAACAGGTCTTATATATGAAGATTGTCAAAAAATATAAAACTGCATGAATCATGCATGGGTGTTACATATTTAGATTCCGAACATGGTTGCATATATGCATGCATGCGTGGTAAAGATGCACACTCACACTCACCGATGTTTTCAAAAACCCAATTAAGTCAAATGGCAACCCGTCCGTCCGGAGTGACCATACTTTTCTCTTCTTCAGAATCAGATTCGCCATCAGAAGCACTTTTCTCTGAATCAGACTGAGGCTCAGCCACCCTAGCCTTTTGTGATTGTTTTGTCTCCGTAGGTCGTGCGTTTGGTTTCTCAGCAGGCTTTGGGGGTTCAGCTGGACTGTCTTTCATCATCTTCTCCAAATCATCAACTCTTGACAAAGTCTTGGTCAACAGTGTTTCCAACTTTGACGTCTCTGCTTCCTTTTGACATTTTGCTAGCTCATACTCTTTCTGGGCAGTCTGCGAAGCAAGCTCCAGCCTTTGGATCTGCGCTTGCAACTGCTCGTTCTTCAATTTCTCAGCCATCAGCTCCTGGTTTTGCTTGGTAGCCTGCATGCATGCCGAAGGGGTAAGGTGCTAAAGGGTTATATGATCATCAATGTATCGAACGCACCCATGCATTTGTACACCTGGGGCTACATGGCACATGCACTATATTGATGAAGCCAGAGTGCACCTGTATCTATAGAGGTACCACCAAACTATATAATTATATATAAATTGATCCCCAAGTGCCTCGAGATCATATGTAGCAGGAGGCAGTCCATGAACTAGAGTCGCAACCTTCTGAAAGGATGCAGGGGTCTCTGGCCGAGATCCTTTGTTGGATAGAACCGGGGACAGCACATCCTTAGTTGGGGCCCAAAGATTGTCATCCATTTAAGGTATACCGACCACAAAAAAAGACAATATTAATCATCCTGTTTTGGTTTTTTTTGCAAGCTGTGCGGCCAGGGAACACCGGGGATGGTATCCCCTTCAGGGTCAGCAACAGGTGGTGCCATGCCAGATACCTTTCAGTTCATGCATTAAGACTCACATGATCCAATCGTACAATATATATATATAAAGAACTGTAACATGATCATTGTCTCATGCTGATGCAAAAGTATATACCCCATTGAACTGAGATTCCTTGGGAGGGGATGGCGTCGCCAACGGCCTTTCCGGTGCCACAGGCTCAACCTTAACTCGCTGAAGAGGAGCAGCGTTGCCAGGAGCCTCAGGTGGATGGAAGCTGGTGACTATATAGGCAATCATGGTTCCATTCAATTACTTACAAACCTTTCCACTTAATTCTATATGGTTGATTTTTGCGTCCATAATATATAGTGAGGTCATTATGATTTTTTTTTTGGCATTAAATTGTTATATGTCGCATGCATGTGCCTGGGCCAGTCATGGTTCAGACGGGCATGGAATTCTATACAATTATAATGATAGTTGTGACAAGGAACAGATTGACCTGCATAGGCTTGGAGTGTGTGCATAAGCGCTTCGGACACCTGACCATGAATGAGCCAATTATAAATTACTGGGGCAATAAAGAGATGATGAGTATATCTATAATGACAATCTCAATTACTATATATACACGGGGGCCTGTTGATGATATATCAATATGATGCACATGCATCCTGGCCTTGGTGTAGTCTTGGGTTTTCAAGGTTAAGCCGGCTTGCTGTGCAGCAATCTGGATGCCCTCTTCCAAAGTAGCGCAGCTCCACCCATTAGATGGAAGTGATGACACCATGGAATCACGCGACATGATTGCAACCTACACCTCTAAAGCTGATCAACTTGCCAAACGGCTGTATCAAACAAATGATTCGAGATGCATTATTCAAGCTATACTGTTGCCAAGTGCAGCTGCACATGATTTTTATTCAACATAATGGTAAGGATCGATATTGAATGATCTAATATGCAAGTGCATTTGACTGCGCTACATGCTTGCACATTCAGGATTCAAGCAGCATCATGTTTCCCACTCAAAATCTTTAGATATCAAGCGCCCATCGTATAGGTCAAGCCACAGTGAGCCTGTGCAACCTCCAGAAACATGTGATTGCAGGTGTTGACCAACCGATGCTAATGAAAAGTGGTTCGGGTATCTTCAGATTTCCCTTTTTTTTGGTTTGAAATCATGGATTTTGGTAAAAAATCGAAACCCCCAAAAATCATCAAAAACAAACCTGATTTTTTACGTAAAAATTACGTAATTTTTGCGCAAGTTGAACGCAATTGAACGTAATTTGAACGTAATTTGAACGTAATCCGAACGGTTTCCGAACGGTTTACGGGTTTTCATGTCCCCAGTACGGTTATTCATGTCCCTGTACGGATCTCAAAAAACACTTGAAAATGCAGCAAAAATGATTTTGGATTGGGTTTCTTGGTTTTTTATCATTTTTCAACTGGGATATTGACCCAACCATGGACCTATATCTGGGGATTGCTGGGAAAAGGTCAGAACCATACGGTGAAGATGCTGAGTGCATAAATTGTTATGTGGGGACATGGAAATCTAAATCAATTTTGATGATATATGGTCAATTTGGTGCAAAACCCCTGTACAACTGCACAACTCATTCTAGCCACACCTGCAATCTTCAAAGCTCCCCTAGTTTGCACTCTGTTCCAACTTGTGGAGGATCTCCAGGGGACGGGGAAATGCCTGAACCCATTCAACTGGTAAGTTGAGGTGCCGGTTCCCCCTCAAATATTTCAGGCAAGGAATGAGATGGGCTTCCTCCCATGTGCTGAAAGCCATGCGTTCAAACACTTCCTCAGCAGGCTCAGATTCGTCCACTTCTGGGCACCCTTCTCCCGCAGAAAGATCTGGTAGAAGACGGCAGATTGCATCACCAAATGCCGGAGGGTAAATCCTGAGCAAACATAATCCAATTGGATGAAATTATATAGGTTGAAACACTCGAAAAGGATCATTCAATCAAAAACATGTTCAGTACTTAGATTGGTTGACCATACAGGTGTAAATTCAACAAATGAGGTCAGGGCTGGGTGTCTTTCAATGCCTTCGTTCCCGTCCAAGTCTTCTTTCCATTCTTGTCGATCGTTTTTTTCACCGTAGTAGGCTTGCTTTTGGGATTGATCATTTTGTGGTTGAATTTTCCAAGATCAAGCTCTCCCAGCTTCCTATGATTGCACCATCCCTTCGTCGGTTTGGCCGAGGAAGCTCCGTAGTGGCCCATGTACCACTTCACCAGGTAGACCTTGGAGAGGCTGGGAGCGGGTACATGAGCTGAAACTGATTGAGTTGTTGGGTGAGACCCTGGTAACAATCACTTTAATCATGCATGCAAGTGTTTATATAGGCAAATATATAATGTATATAATCTCATGCATGCTATTGCTGTACAGCGTTAAATGCAATTCATTGATGGCATGGAGATCGAACACATTAAGTTGGAATTTGGTAATTCAAATATAGTTGTGTTTAATGTATATAACATGTCCGTATAGGGAAGTGCAGCTATACCAATCATGGCAACCAAATCAGATTAAGCCATGGTACTTTGACTAGGTTGCAGTACCATTGGAACCGGAAGAATTCCCCCATCACACTGGAGCGGGGCTGCTCAAGCAGCCAAGTGCCACCGCAGGCAGTCGTCAATGCGATCAGCAGGATGCACCTCAGCAGGCAGTCTTGGGAAAGGGTTTATGGTCCATCGATCATTTTTATGATCATGTTTATAGTCCATGTTTATCCCTTAATTTCCATCTAGTTGGGTTAAATTTGGGTTCATGAATGAGGATGCCTTAATGTTCTTGTCTTATATAGCTTGTATAGCACAATCCTGAGGTATATAGATATACATGGACGGATGATCATATATAAAAACAGTATCAAACAAAAAAACCCTTCATTCAAATGAGCAAAGACTAGCTTCCTCGACATCATCTGGTTTGCTTGGCAGATGTAGGTACGGTCTTGGTTCCCCTCTGGGAGCAACAAGGATCTCCCAGAGGTAAAACAGTTCATGCGAACCCAACTGGAACACACCGTGGCCCAAATTGTTGCAAACCGATGCATCCTTGCAAAGAGGATCATGTGCACGTACAACCTTAGATGGTTTAGCTCCATCCAGTGGAGCTCATGAAACAATTATATAAAATAATGAAAAACATCCAGCGTTTGACTGATCCATCAAAATTAGAAACATGAGTTTATTCCCAATCATGTATATTTATAAGATTAATGACCCGAGTCTTCATGACATGAATGCACACCTTTGTTGCTGCA
The DNA here is from genome assembly GCA_947184155.2 of Cladocopium goreaui. Classification (NCBI taxonomy): domain Eukaryota; class Dinophyceae; order Suessiales; family Symbiodiniaceae; genus Cladocopium; species Cladocopium goreaui. The sequence goes on from CAMXCT020001093.1 coordinate 176,729, forward strand.
GTAATACAGTATATACATTGCAAACCAACTGGGGATGGCACCCAAATCCAGAATTGGATAAAATGTCGAATGGGTTGTCTCCTCCTTCAACATTTTCGACATATGTGATGTCTATGCCCACCGTGGCATAGCTGTCGGCCCTCACTGCTTTCCACACGTTTCCGTTGCCTGCAAAGAATTCAATGAAGGCAAGTTCCTGGAGATCGAGCGGTGCAAGCAAAGCTGCGGTGGGGGCCCCATGATTTTGTGATGCATGGTGGGCTTGATGTGGCGGGAGGTAATGGCAACATTTGGCTCCTCATCAAACTTGGGAAGGTTACTGGCGTAGGCAACCATCAGCACGATCATGATGAATGCCTGAGTGGCCAAATCAACTTTGGTGAACAGGCCACTGTATAGGCTTGATATATTATAGGTTCAATTTTTCCACTCATGTGGTGTTCATGAAAATCATGCAGCTATTAACATGCACATGATTGCATAAAATGGTTCAAGGATATAATGATCTATATAACCTTGCATCTATGTAATCATGATTCCATTCATCTATATAGTTTGTATATATTCCGAATCTTTTTTTGGACACCCTTGCATTATATTTTTCACAATTAAGGCCCAGTTACCTTTGGAATTTTCATGGCCGCCAGCCTTCGTACCACCAAGTCGATTGCATCTCTCCCAGTTACCATGGCGCACCAGTCCAATCAAGGAATGGCTTGAAAAAGCCAATGGGAGTCTAATTAGCACACGCAGGCAAGAAACCAATATATGGAAGAAATTGCATTTATATATAATCACAACATTGTATGATCAAACAGATATATACATGATCAACATGAGGATCCATCAGAGGGATACTATATACATGCAGTTTGGTGTTGTCTTTGATGTAATAGATTATGCATGCAGAATTTTGCACAACAATTAACCTTGTGTCTTGTGTGCATGTGCATTCCCCAGCTGAAATATGGAGGGCACCAACGGGCATGTAAAAGGCTTGTTCCAACTGTTGCTTGCATGTGCAAACAAGACCACCTCGGTAGGTTGGATCTCAGTATATCGATCAATTGAATTATAAAGATGATCCATCGATGTATAGAAGGGCCACTTGGCTTTCAAAGATTTTAGTGGCGTGATAAAATCATGAAAACTATATATGTTGATGATCCGTTTTTTGAAAACCATGTGGCATCGAAACCCAAAGATCAGCAAACAAGCCAGTACTGCCTTTCCCAAACCTTGCATGTGTCCCAGCTTTGACACTATTCCGGCTGCCTTTGGTGAGCTTCTTCCTCACTCTCCGCACAGGCATTAGCGAGGGGACACCTGGCATGCTGGAGAGCCCAGACTGAAGGTTTGGATCTTGATGGTTTAATTATATACATATAGCATTCATCAAGGATATATCGCATATATATATACATATATCACTTAATATACCTGCACACAATTTTGAAGATATGGATATATCAACATGGGATAAGGCTGTACATGTACTTGTTTTCAATTCTGCGGCTAAACGAAGTTCAACATGCTGATTGTTCTCCATATCATGTCTTTTGACCACAGAAAATGTATAAGAGAAACACTTTTAAACAATATAGCACCATTTTGATGGTTTCTATATATAATCATGTGTTGATTCCTTTTTTGTATATGTGATAAGCATCACCATCAATCCATGTTATAAGACAGTAGATGCAAATAATAAGCCAACAATAGCGTTCAGCCACTCTGCGTTTTTTTTGACCCTTGTTGGCCTGATTGCCCCATATTTTGCGGGTTGACTTCCGCTGAATTGCAAATCTCTAACGTTTGAAGCTCCACTTTGAATGGCCGAAAGTGCCAAAGGGCAAGTGGAAAAAGCACATCTACGATTATATGTATACAACGATGGCATTCCTCTGCCCCAGGGCATTGGGATAAATCATGCTATAACACACTCAGCTCAAGGAAATGGACATTCAGATCATTACAATTTTCACACTATACATGCATGAATAGTTTGCACCCCGCTGTACTACTTACGGCAATGTGGTTTCCTTTGTTTTGCCCATGAGGATTAGGAGGAATGTCGTTGTCAACATATATAGGCACACACATAACCCCAGCACCACTCAAGCCCAAGCATGTGATGATTTGATCATTGAAACGATCAAGTTACCTTTGAAGAAATCACAGCATCAAAACAACTTTCGAGCTTATATATTAATGTGCTAAATGTATAAATCCAACCCGGTATTGCATGCATCCTGGACTGGCATGAGTGGATATCATGAGCTGATGCCAAATCAACTATTGGTAGCGGGTTCACCCTGGTGCTCAGCAACGGCAGCTGCATGTGAGGCTTTGAGTTCAGCAACGAACTTGGTCATCTCCTCCGAGAGCGGATCAGGCTTGCCCAATTGCTCCCACTGCTTCACCTCAGAAGTGGGCAAAGGTACTATATATGGGAAGCTGACCATGTACCAATTATATTATATATAACATCCTTAAAAATATATATCGATCTTTAGGTGATGATCAAATTAAGTATACACACTATCCTGGTGTGGAACTTTACCTGGTCAGTCATTCTTATTCCCAGATGGGTCGAATGGAAGACGATAGTGGGGAAACAATCCTATATACAGTATATATATGGGATGCCTCCTATTTGCAGAAACCATGCAATATATAATTTGAATCCGTCGTCAATGTCAGTCAGTATCATGCATGTATAATCTATATATAATTTGTTCAGATCGCTCGATATACTCATTTGTATTTGATTTGAACTGACATAAACTCAAGAAACAGCATCGGGATATCAATATATAGAACCACACCAAGATAATTTGATATACATCGATCATCCATGAGCAAGCTTGCAATCTAGAAACCCACAGCTCGGCCAGCTTGAAGTTGCTATAGAAACAAGGGGTCTGTCCGGAGAAATAGGTGACATGAGCCTTCCCAGAACCTTTGGCCTTGTCACTGGAGAAGAATGAACGGGCAACCTTGATGCCACAAGCATTTCGGGTCCTGTAAGGCTCAATGTCAACATGGGGTTTCCTGATCATTTGCACCGACGGATGAGTGCAATTGGTGCTCTTGCACTCCTTCAAGGTTTGGATCACTTGGTTCTTCATCTCCTGGTTCACACACGACGGGTCGATCTTTCTGGGTGCCCTAGTTCGCTTTGGCTTCTCTGCATGCTTGTTTTTCTCTGCACATTGCTTGTTTTTCCTCTTCCTCGATCCCTTCTTCTCATCTTCAACATCTGGCTTGCTGGGCTTAGTGCTAGACTTAGCCTTGGGGGTTGCCTTGGCCTTTGCCGTGGTGGTGCGTTTTGTTTTTTCTTTTGCAGATGCCGGTGGTGTGTAATGCTGGTGCATTGGCTTCTGCTGCTGCTTTGCCTTTGACTT
>CAMXCT020001094.1:0-25000 GCA_947184155.2 Cladocopium goreaui
CTGCCAACTGCCAACTTGCCTGTGTTGTCTTGCAGCTGGCTTTTGTGCTGCACAGCTCCGGTCAAGGGACCTCCTCGCAGGGCTCAAACACCATGGCAGTGAAGGACAGAGCGGGCGGCGGCAGCCCAGACTAGAAACTAGCTTCAAACCTTGCTTTTACTTGCCTTCCTGCTCTGCCAACTGCCAACTTGCCTGCGTTGTCTGACAGCTGGCTTTTGTGCTGCACGGCTCCCCTCGCAGGGCTCAAACACCATGGCAGTGAAGGACGGAGCGGGCCCGCGGCCGGCAGCCCAGACGGCCAAACGTCGCTTTCTGAACTGCCTAGAAACTAGCTTCAAACCTTGCTTTTACTTGCCTTCCTGCTCTGCCAGCTGCCAACTTGCCTGCGTCGTCTTGCAGCTGGCTTTTGTGCTGCACGGCTCCGGTCAAGGGACCTCCTCGCAGGGCTCAAACACCACGGCAGTGAAGGACGGAGCGGGCCCGCGGCCGGCAGCCCAGACTCCAGACTGCCAAGCGTCGCTTTCTGAACTGCCTAGAAACTAGCTTGCGTTGTCTTGCAGCTGGCTTTTGTGCTGCACGGCTCCGGTCAAAGGACCCCCTCGCAGGGCTCAAACACCATGGCAGTGAAGGACGGACTGGGCCCGCGGCCGGCAGCCCAGACTGCCAAACGTCGCTTTCTGAACTGCCTATAAACTAGCTTCAAACCTTGCTTTTACTTGCCTTCCTGCTCTGCCAACTGCCAACCAACTTGCCTGCGTCGTCTTGCAGCTGGCTTTTGTGCTGCACGGCTCCGGTCAAGGGACCCCCTCGCAGGGCTCAAACACCATGGCAGTGAAGGACGGAGCGGGCCCGCGGCCGGCAGCCAAGACTGCCAAACGTCACTTTCTGAACTGCCTAGAAACTAGCTTCAAACCTTGCTTTTACGTTCCCTCCTGCCAACTGCCAACTTGCCTGCGTCGTCTTGCAGCTGGCTTTTGTGCTGCACGGCTCCGGTCAAGGGACCCCCTCCGAGGGCTCAAACACCATGGCAGTGAAGGACGGAGCGGGCCCGCGGCCGGCAGCCCAGACTGCCAAACGTCACTTTCTGAACTGCCTAGAAACTACCTTCAAACCTTGCTTTTACTTGCCCTCCTGCTCTGCCAACTGCCAACTTGCCTGCGTCGTCTTGCAGCTGCCTTTTGTGCTGCACGGCTCCGGTCAAAGGACCCCCTCGCAGGGCTCAAACACCATGGCAGTGAAGGACGGAGCGGGCCCGCGGCCGGCAGCCCAGACTGCCAAACGTCGCTTTCTGAACTGCCTAGAAACTAGCTTCAAACCTTGCTTTTACGTGCCCTCCTGCTCTGCCAACTGCCAACTTGCCTGCGTCGTCTTGCAGCTGGCTTTTGTGCTGCATGGCTCCGGTCAAAGGACCCCCTCACAGGGCTCAGACACCATGGCAGTGAAGGACGGAGCGGGCCCGCGGCCGGCAGCCCAGACTGCCAAACGTCGCTTTCTGAACTGCCTAAACTAGCTTCAAACCTTGCTTTTACGTGCCCTCCTGCTCTGCCAACTGCCAACTTGCCTGCGTCGTCTTGCAGCTGGCTTTTGTGCTGCACGGGTCCGGTCAAGGGACCCCCTCGCAGGGCTCAAACACCATGGCAGTGAAAGGACGGAGCGGGCCCGCGGCCGGCAGCCCAGACTGCCAAACGTCGCTTTCTGAACTGCCTAGAAACTAGCTTCAAACCTTGCTTTTACGTGCCTTCCTGCTCTGCCAACTGCCAACTTGCCTGCGTTGTCTTGCAGCTGGCTTTTGTGCTGCACGGCTCCGGTCAAAGGACCCCCTCGCAGGGCTCAAACACCATGGCAGTGAAGGACGGACTGGGCCCGCGGCCGGCAGCCCAGACTGCCAAACGTCGCTTTCTGAACTGCCTAGAAACTAGCTTCAAACCTTGCTTTTACTTGCCTTCCTGCTTTGCCAACTGCCAGCCAACTTGCCTGCGTCGTCTTGCAGCTGGCTTTTGTGCTGCACGGCTCCGGTCAAGGGACCCCCTCGCAGGGCTCAAACACCATGGCAGTGAAGGACGGAGCGGGCCCGCGGCCGGCAGCCAGACTGCCAAACGTCACTTTCTGAACTGCCTAGAAACTAGCTTCAAACCTTGCTTTTACGTGCCCTCCTGCTCTGCCAACTGCCAACTTGCCTGCGTCGTCTTGCAGCTGGCTTTTGTGCTGCACGGCTCCGGTCAAGGGACCCCCTCGCAGGGCTCAAACACCATGGCAGTGAAGGACGGAGCGGGCCCGCGGCCGGCAGCCCAGACTGCCAAACGTCGCTTTCTGAACTGCCTAGAAACTAGCTTCAAACCTTGCTTTTACTTGCCCTCCTGCTCTGCCAACTGCCAACCAACTTGCCTGCGTCGTCTTGCAGCTGGCTTTTGTGCTGCACGGCTCCGGTCAAGGGACCCCCTCGCAGGGCTCAAACACCATGGCAGTGAAGGACGGAGCGGGCCCGCGGCCGGCAGCCCAGACTGCCAAACGTCGCTTTCTGAACTGCCTAGAAACTAGCTTCAAACCTTGCTTTTACTTGCCCTCCTGCTCTGCCAACTGCCAACTTGCCTGCGTCGTCTTGCAGCTGGCTTTTGTGCTGCACGGCTCCGGTCAAGGGACCCCCTCGCAGGGCTCAAACACCATGGCAGTGAAGGACGGAGCGGGCCCGCGGCCGGCAGCCCAGACTGCCAAACGTCGCTTTCTGAACTGCCTAGAAACTAGCTTCAAACCTTGCTTTTACTTGCCTTCCTGCTCTGCCAACTGCCAACTTGCCCGCGTTGTCTTGCAGCTGGCTTTTGTGCTGCACGGCTCCGGTCAAGGGACCCCCTCGCAGGGCTCAAACACAATGGCAGTGAAGGACGGAGCGGGCCCGCGGCCGGCAGCCCAGACTGCCAAACGTCGCTTTCTGAACTGCCTAGAAACTAGCTTCAAACCTTGCTTTTACTTGCCCTCCTGCTCTGCCAACTGCCAACTTGCCTGCGTGGCTTTTGTGCTGCACGGCTCCGGTCAAGGGACCCCCTCGCAGGGCTCAAACACCATGGCAGTGAAGGACGGAGCGGGCCCGCGGCCGGCAGCCCAGACTGCCAAACGTCGCTTTCTGAACTGCCTAGAAACTAGCTTCAAACCTTGCTTTTACTGCCCTCCTGCTCTGCCAACTGCCAACTTGCCGGCGTCGTCTTGCAGCTGGCTTTTGTGCTGCACGGCTCCGGTCAGGCTCCAGTCAAAGGACCCCCTCGCAGGGCTCAAACACCTGGCAGTGAAGGACGGAGCGGGCCCGCGGCCGGCAGCCCAGACTGCCAAACGTCGCTTTCTGAACTGCTAGAAACTAGCTTCAAACCTTGCTTTTACGTGCCCTCCTGCTCTGCCAACTGCCAACTTGCCTGCGTCGTCTTGCAGCTGGCTTTTGTGCTGCACGGCTCCGGTCAAAGGACCCCCTCGCAGGGCTCAAACACCATGGCAGTGAAGGACGGAGCGGGCCCGCGGGCGGCAGCCCAGACTGCCAAACGTCGCTTTCTGAACTGCCTAGAAACTAGCTTCAAACCTTGCTTTTACGTGCCCTCCTGCTCTGCCAACTGCCAACTTGCCTGCGTTGTCTTGCAGCTGGCTTTTGTGCTGCACGGCTCCGGTCAAGGGACCCCCTCGCAGGGCTCACACCCCATGGCAGTGAAGGACGGCGCGGGCCCGTTGCCGGCAGCCCAGACTGCCAAACGTCACTTTCTGAACTGCCTAGAAACTAGCTTCAAACCTTGCTTTTACTTGCCTTCCTGCTCTGCCAACTGCCAACTTGCCTGCGTTGTCTTACAGCTGGCTTTTGTGCTGCACGGCTCCGGTCAAGGGACCCCCTCGCAGGGCTCAAACACCATGGCAGTGAAGGACGGAGCGGGCCCGTTGCCAGCAGCCCAGACTGCCAAACGTCGCTTTCTGAACTGCCTAGAAACTAGCTTCAAACCTTGCTTTTACTTGCCCTCCTGCTCTGCCAGCTGCCAACTTGCCGGCGTTGTCTTGCAGCTGGCTTTTGTGCTGCACGGCTCCGGTCAAGGGACCCCCTCGCAGGGCTCAAACACCATGGCAGTGAAGGACGGAGCGGGCCCGCGGCCGGCAGCCCAGACTGCCAAACGTCACTTTCTGAACTGCCTAGAAACTAGCTTCAAACCTTGCTTTTACGTGCCTTCCTGCTCTGCCAACTGCCAACTTGCCTGCGTTGTCTTGCAGCTGGCTTTTGTGCTGCACGGCTCCGGTCAGGCTCCGGTCAAAGGACCCCCTCGCAGGGCTCAAGCACCATGGCAGTGAAGGACGGAGCGGGCCCGCGGCCGGCAGCCCAGACTGCCAAACGTCGCTTTCTGAACTGCCTAGAAACTAGCTTCAAACCTTGCTTTTACTTGCCTTCCTGCTCTGCCAACTGCCAACTTGCCTGCGTTGTCTTGCAGCTGGCTTTTGTGCTGCACGGCTCCGGTCAAGGGACCCCCTCGCAGGGCTCAAACACCATGGCAGTGAAGGACGGAGCGGGCCCGCGGCCGGCAGCCCAGACTGCCAAACGTCACTTTCTGAACTGCCTAGAAACTAGCTTCAAACCTTGCTTTTACGTGCCCTCCTGCTCTGCCAACTGCCAACTTGCCTGCGTCGTCTTGCAGCTGGCTTTTGTGCTGCACGGCTCCGGTCAAGGGACCCCCCTCGCAGGGCTCAAACACCATGGCAGTGAAGGACGGCGGGCCCGCGGCCGGCAGCCTAGACTGCCAAACGTCGCTTTCTGAACTGCCTAGAAACTAGCTTCAAACCTTGCTTTTACTTGCCCTCCTGCTCTGCCAACTGCCAACTTGCCTGCGTTGTCTTGCAGCTGCGTTTTGTGCTGCGCGGCTCCGGTCAGGCTCCGATCAAAGGACCCCCTCGCAGGGCTCAAACATCATGGCAGTGAAGGACGGAGCGGGCCCGCGGCCGGCAGCCCAGACTGCCAAACGTCGCTTTCTGAACTGCCTAGAAACTAGCTTCAAACCTTGCTTTTACTTGCCCTCCTGCTCTGCCAATTGCCAACTTGCCGGCGTCGTCTTGCAGCTGCCTTTTGTGCTGCACGGCTCCGGTCAAAGGACCCCCTAGCAGGGCTCAAACACCATGGCAGTGAAGGACGGACCGGGCCTGCGGCCCGTAGCCCAAAGTGCCAAACGTCACTTTCTGAACTGCCTCGAAACTAGCTTCAAACCTTGCTTTTTCCTGCCGTCAGCTCGGGTCCTGCCATCAGCTCGGGTCCAAGGACCTAGCTTCAAACCTTGCTTTTACTTGTAATTACTTCTTGCACCTTGCTGCTGGTAACAAACTAGCTCCAATCCAAACTGCCGTCAGCTTGGGTCCTGCCCCTTGCTACTTGTAATTACTTCTTGCACCTTGCTGCTAGTAAGAAACTAGCTTAACGTTGCTTTCTGAACCTACAAGAAAAGTAGCTGTCTAACCTAAAACGGCGCCTCCGCCACAGCCAAACAGCAAGGCCCTGAGGGACGGACGAGGCCTGCGGGCCACGGCCCCCAGTGCCTAACATTGCTTTCTTAACCTTCTCTTTTCGCCCCTTGTTGCTAGTAAGGCCTCCTCTGACGCGCTGGCGGCAGGGGTCGGCGGATTAGATGCACCATCCAAGTTTTAGGGATATTAGGGATCAGATTCCAACTGCTTTTGGTATCAAACCATATCAAACCATGTTTTTTGGGGGTCAACACAGTGCAGCGCATGACCTCCCACTGCCCACAGGAACCAAAGTGGTCATCATGCAAATGCCCACGGCATCCGAAGCTGACGCCCCTGCAGTCCTGAGAGTGGTTCCCTTATTTGGCGGTGAGGCCGTCACTTGGATCTCGATCCAATGGTTGAGTCACAGAAAAACCACATATTAAACAAGCAACTGGAAAGAACAGTGCTAAAATCATCCCAAACCTCTAGTCACTATAGTTTTAGAATCGGATTGTACTTTCCTATCTTTTTTGGGTTTTATACAGTACACAACCATGAGCTAAAATGGTCCAACTGTTCTTCCAAGGCAACTGCCATGCTGTCCTTTGGGCAGAGCTATGCCAGATATGCGGTTGGGACCAGTGCTGGCAGTGTTTGCTTGGAGGCTGGTGGGGTGCTGCTGGGGCCAGTGGGTCATAGGAATAAGCACCAATGATCCCTTCCTAGTATGACATGAGACCCTAGGTTTAGTATTGGAGCTATTGATTTTGGGTTGTTTTGCTGATATTTCATAATTTTATATAATTTTAATATTACGGGGGTGGGATTGTAGACACCCAAAAATCTTGGCTAGCTGAACATCCCGACAAGACTGGGAATCTAAGTGAGAAATACGGGGATTCCAGCAGCAACGTAGAGTGGGGATACTGTAGTCAGCTCAAAACCTCTGAGAACCCAAGACCGATTTGTTTACTTGCCAAGAGCAACCATCAGCCGGTGTATTTTGGGGTTCCCCCTCTTTGGACACACTTGACAGTAGAATCCCACTAATTACCATATACATATACTGTATGGCATTGATCAGCAATATGATAGTGAGAAGAGGACAGTATATCAGAGGAACCCTTACATCCCGGAATCGGCTGAATGGACAATTTACGGGAAACCGGGAAACCTCATATTTGACAGGAAAAACCATGGCTTCCTCTCGACGATTTGCCCTTAAAGAAAGCAGCCACCGTGGCCTTCAGGACACGTCGCACTGCTTCTACCCTGGCAGTCAGATCAACGCGTTGCAGGTCTCTGCCGATGGCTTGGAGATCTACAGCGGTAGCAGCAATGGAAGGTGGGCAGATGGATGTTGCCTGGGTCAATTCTAGCGACCTCACTGGCTGGTCTCACCCTTTAATGATGCTTGGTAAGGGACGTATCCCGAAAGGGCCTCAAAGATTTGGGACTGAGTATTTGCCCTGATGTAACATTTCTTTTGCGGAGGTTCGATGAACCCTTCGTAGGTAGTAAGACCTCAGGCAACTGGGTGCTCCAGTCATTGCCTGCAGGATCTGTCGAATGTTTGTGGCGGACATGACTGTTGGCGGCAGCTGCTACTCTCAGCCAGGCTTCGTGGGTTGGACCATGTGTTTTGCGGGTTGATTCTCTGAGGCAGCCAGGTCATCCCCACATTGCAGCACATGAAGCCCCAAGGTAACATCCCAACGAACAACGTGTTGAGCTTGGTGCTGCAGGCGGGCAAATGCAATCAGGAAAGCACCACCAAGGATACGTTTTGGTGGTGCTCCTCTTGTTCCTCTTGTCCTTGTTCTTCTCCTGGCTCGTCTCGTTCTTCTGATTCTTCCTGTTCTTCTTTTTCTTTTTCTTTTTTTTTCTTCTTCTTTTTCTTCTTTTTCTTCTTCTTCTTCTTCTTCGTCTTCTTCGTCTTCCTGATGATGATAATGATGGTGATGGTGATGGTGATGATGATGATGATGATGACGATGATGACGATGATGACGATGATGATGATGATGATGACGATGACGATGATGATGATGATGATGACGATGATGATGATGATGATGACGATGACGATGACGATGATGATGATGACGATGATGATGGTGATGATGCTGCTGCTGCTGCTGCTGTTCTTGGTGTTCTTGCTGTTCAGTGTCATCCTCCCAGTTCATTTCAACCGGCCCATTGATTCGCCGCGGCGCAGGGCCGTGATAGGATCGCCAGCAGCTCAACAAATGGGATTTTGGCTGTGTGGAATCTGAACCTCACGGTGTTCACCAACCAGCTCCTTGGCAGCTACTGGTGATGGGACGTTTCGCTTGGAAACTTGTGGCTTTGAAGACTATTGAACCGGTTTTTGATCCTTCCAAAGATGAAAGCAGAACTCCATTTCTTTTTTGAGGAGCTCTGCGCTTTCTATGGAGTTGTGTGGAGTTTTGATCACTAGTAGTAGGCAGAATTCAGGCCTACGCTTCGTTGGCATTTCTGAAGAGAGATGAGCAACTGATAAGATTATAAGATCATGCCCATCACTCAAGCCTTTGGAATTCCACCAGTTCATAGGGATAATTCTGTAGAATTTCCATGTCAACTCGGATTATCCATTGGTTTCGGGGGGACCATCCATCACTGCAGGGAGCCTTTGTTGGTCTTCCACACGAGCAACAATCACATGCGGATGGTGATCTCAAGGGACCAGACTTACTACTACACCTCAGGATACGGCTGCGCTGCTGGGATGTGGCTTTCTGGCGCTCTTCTGAGAATTTTGTGGAAAAAATACGACCATCCAGTGGTTTATCATGATGATCCATATTTAAATGGCCATATTTGGAGTTGTGATGGTTGGAAGTTTAGTGCTGATCAGTTGAGGATTCAACTGGTACCATGAAAAAAATCTGGCCGACTCTGGCACCAGGAACAGCTGGTGAAATTCAGGCCACTTGCTTTGCACTAGTAGATCTAGTAGTGTTTTTTGGGGGGGGGAAGGGATGGGAAGGGTAGGCAACTGATGTCTGGTTTGCAGAAACAGATGTTGGCATAGAATATTGAGTCGAGCTGTGGGAGATCAGTCCATGGCCGTCCAGATGTTGGCAAAGAATTTTTTGAGATCAGAAATTGTTCGCTGTTCCAATGGTGCCAACCTGCAGATGACATCCTGCCCAGTGGTCCTGAATGGTGAACACATTCCACATGCTTTTTGTCCAGAGGGCCAGATGATCCACTGAAAAGATCTGAAAAGTGGGTTTAGCTCACCCCGATGAAACTTTGCTTTGAAGAATGGCCTTTTTTTTGAACAATGCTTATTTGTTGGTTGAATCATTTATTTGATTTGTTTGGTGCTTCAACTTGAGCCCCCAATGTTAGTGCGTGATGAGCCCCTCAATGCAATGTATATATATATATATACACATACATATCATCTAATGAATCTAATGTGTGATAAGCTATATATATATATATACATACACATTACTTTAACATATACATTTACACACACACACATAGACTTTCTGGTAGAAGTTTAGGCTGAACATCGTACCTGACTCTCTGCGATATTTATCTCAAAGACCAATTTCTTTTAGCGTGTAGATGCCCCCACCCATTTGTCCGAAGTGTCGCCATTCCGCAGCGCTTGAGGGGGATCTTTGGTGTGCAGGCTGCACAGGCTGGGAGGCAGCCGGTCGTGAGCTTTGCGCTCATTGGGATATCCCTGGTGCTAAGGTTTTAGCAAACGATCTGATCTTGAACACTGCAAGGCAGATTAGAGCCTTGAGATCCCTAAGCGCAGGTGTTGCTGTGGGTGGGGGCTTGTCTGGTTCAGCTGGTGCGAGCCGAGCTAGATCAGTAAGGCCAGGTTCAGAAAGAGCCGAAACTCCTGGTAGGGCAGCTGACAGAAGTCGTGAATCCCTGCCTCGTCGGCGGCCTGAACTTCCTACACCTCCTCCTCCTCCAGCACCTAATAAGGAGGAACCAACAGAAGAGGCTTCAGGTGATTGGGAAGGAGAAGAAGAAGAGGAGCTCGAGGACGAGGAGGTGGTGGTGAGAGAGGAGCTGAACCTAAGCGCAAGGCTGTTGACAGGTCCCGCTCAGGTCACCGAAGGCGTGAGACTTCTCCAAGACGGGATCGGGAGAGTGCTGGCCATAGCCGTGCACCTCGTAGCCGCTCTCGTGGACGAAGGCACAGTGATCGAGATCGAGATCGACGAGGAAAGAAAAAGAATCGAAGAGCGGGGCGAAATCACCAACGCCTGCACCGCTTGGCAGAGGACCCCAATACCCGAGTTCATCGAAAAGCTGGACCTGGTTTGTTGGAACTTTCATCAGTGGCACAAGGACGACAGGCCTTGGACAGGTCTGGATAAGCAATGGCGTCTTTCGGCGGCGAAGGAGCCGAGATCTCGCCAGAAGATCGGGTGCAATGGGCCGAATTGTCACCAGTCAGAGGACAAGTTTTGGAAGTTTTCCTGCCCGAGACAGACACTCACGATCCTCCGTTTGCTTGGGCAGCATTTTTGATTGGAAGGGTTTCTACAAGGTTGGATGGTTCCATTGTTCTGAAGTGCCGCCATTTGGGCGCCGAAGACACTCCCTATTCTCAGGTTTTGTACGGGCAGTTCAACGATGCTCGACGCCGCATTCATTTATGTTTGACAAGACCATGTCTCATGACCGAAGAGAAGGACGATGCAGACACTCCTTTCATGCATGTGACCCGGATCCGGCTATGGAGCTGGGACAGGTTCATCTCAGTTCAGGAGTATGTAGCCGCAAGCAGTTTAGACGCTGGTGTAGATTGGTTGAAAGCGACAGAAGCAGTGATGCCAAGCACACCTGGGCGCCGCTCCAGAAATCCTCCCAAAGAGAGAGAAACCTATTGGGAGAAAGAAAGAGACCAAGACACCAAAGGCGAAAGAGGGGCCCAGAAAGCGAGAGCATGCCGCAGGAGAAGAGGAGCCGGAGACATCTGGCAAAGGAGGAAAGCCGAAGAAGAAGGAAGAGGAGAAGGCAACCAGAGAAGAGCTACGGAGCCGCCTCAAAGCAGTTCGAGAGCGATTGCAAGATCCTGGCACCATACGGGTCGAAGATGGCTACAGCCCGGGGACCCCTGTCGCAGAGGATGTCAGCAGTGGGTCAGAGGACGAAGGTTCGTCTTGGATCCGGAGAAACGCCTGACAACAGGGGCAAATCTGGGAGAGGGTGCAGGCGCGCTGGCCAAGGCCGTAGCCCGCAAAGGTCACCCTCGTTCCAGCCATCGACATCATCGAGACGCTCTGCCACTGGAGGATACAAAAGATTCCACTTTGAAAGGCTTGAGCGGCCAATTGTTGAAACAGGCCTTAGCAGCGAAGACTCAGAGGGCAGCCGAGAAGAAGAGGAAAAAGAAGAAGCAGTCGAAGAAGACGGATATGGAGAACCTCACTGCAGCATTAGCCAAAGTGTTTGGAAGGACACCGGAGGGGGAGCAGAAAGAGAAGAAAGGGAAGAAGAAGACCTCCAAGAAGAAGAGGAAATTACAGGATGGAACGATCGTGAGCTGCAGTTCCAACTCCAGCTCCTACAGCGACGAGGTCTCCGAGGCAGTGTCAAGCGACGAAGACTTAGAGGCCCCATTGCGAAAGAAGTCAAGGGACCATCCAGGGTCTGTCCTCAGGATGCTTGTCAGCCACATACAGGAACAGTTGGATCAGAGCGCTTTGACCGAGCTGGGGCACCCGAGCTCGACCATGACCAGCGGCGTGAAGGTGATGACATATTTCAACTTGCACGTGAAGAGCAGCTATCCGCATCAATTGCGGGAGATGCGAGAACTTCATCATCTGGCCGCCTGTTTGGACTTGGTCAGAAAAGGAGACTTAGCCAGGGCAGCCGACGGATTGGCGGCGAGATTCATCGCCATACATCAAAGCTTGGTAGATGGCTCGTGGCAGATGGCCAAGCACCTCGAGCTCTTTCCTTTGGAGGAGGCCAGTGCAGCAGGGGCAGCGGCCTTGCTGGCCACCCGAAAACACGCTCGGCTCATCTCCAAGGTTCAAGGCCCTCCTCCCAGCACTTGGACTCCGAGTGCCGGCCGTGGCCGAGGGGGGAAGGGGCGCAGCGATTGGAACTCTGGAGATGGGCGGGCGATTACAAAGGAGAGAACAAAGGAAAAGGCAAAGGAAAGAAAGGAGGCCGAGGAAAATGGGATCAGAGGCCAGGATGGGAGGCGTTGAGGAGAAAAGAATCGGAGAAGAACAAGGAAAAGACCGAAGAGAAACCCAAGGGCTAGTTTTGCCTTCGCTGGTACAAGCCGTGGCTGAAGGTTCTTTGCTGGTCAAGGCCGTTGCGGAGATTTCTCCTTTGGAGCCCTCTGCCATCGCTGCCAACGCGGGGTACCCACGGTTGGACAGTGTTGTGTCAGAAACGAACCCGACTCCTTTGGAGCCCTCTGCCATCGCTGCCAACGCGGGGTACCCGCGGTTGGACAGTGTTGTGTCAGAGACGAATCCGACTAATCAGCCCTTGAGCTTTTTGTCAGTCCTGCAGCTGTCTGACACATTGGAACGCACAGGATGTGTCCTGGCCTGGACTTTACTGCATGTTGGGCATCGCGAGGACGGTGTGAAGAATTCATCACTCTGGTCGGTGCTATTTAACTCCAGCGAGAGGTTTCGAGCCGGGCGGAAACGTTTGGCTCTGCCTATTCGAGAGGGTGAGTTAGCCGGGCTTAGAGACAAACTGCTCAAGATTTCTCTGCTCGAAGCAGCGGGAGAAGATTTTGCAAAGAAACATGCTGGGGATTGCTGGACATACCTTGCGTGCTACGCTTGCAATACTCTGGTCGGGAGGCAGAAACTACTGGAACAAGGTAGATGGATCAAAGCAGAAGCGAGCGCCTTTCAGACCGTGCACCAGATGACCGACCGGTTGTTGGGGCATGGGACGCAAGAGCCAGTGACCCTAGATGCAATCGAAAAAGATGTCAAGCTTGCCAGGGTCAACTACAAGGGAGAAGAGATTGGTGTTTGTCATAAACTTACTTTAAGACAAATTGAACCTGCACTTCCCCCCAAAGAACATGGTGGATGCATTGACTTGTTGAAGTGGGTGTCGCCTGTGACAGGTAGGTTTTTGAGGGAGCCTGAACTTTGTATTTTGCCGGATAAGGGTCAGAAATTGCCTAAGTTGCAAGGGCGTATACATGTGGAAACAGGGGAGCTTGATGGAATCACACGTGTTCTGGTGAATCGTGGCGTTTGTGACTGGACACCGTTGGATCAAGTGCTGCATTTTCGGGGCGAACCAGTGTTGAATGGTCTTTTTGGAGTCCCAAAAACATCAACCATTGACAGTGGTGAACCCATCCTTCGTGTTATCATGAATTTGGTCCCTTCTAACTCTGTTATGTTGCAATTGGAAGGAGCAGTGAAAAAATTACCCAGCATTACTAGCTGGATGTCTGTAGTGACTGAAGGAAAAGAAGAAGTACGCATTTGGCAATCGGACATGTGTAATGCGTTCTATCTTTTTGCTTTGCCTCACCAATGGCGTCGTTGTTTATCTTTCAACATTTTGAGATGGGGAAACGAGATCGGAAAAGATCCTGCGGTACGATATGCCTTGAGTTGTTGTGTGTTACCGATGGGATGGCTGTCATCGGTCGCAATCATGCAAGAAGTCAGCGAACAAATCTTGTTGCAAGGGTCTTTGAGTGAAGCTGAACAGGTGGTACGGAATCGAGCTGTCCCTCTCTGGATGGTAGGACTGTTAAAAGAGGCAAAGCGGCAGAATCGATCGTGGTGGCATGTCTATTTAGACAACTACGCTGGAGGTCAGATTGTGGACAAAGGAGAAGAGATGATTGGGGGAGAACGTTTGCATGAACTAGCAGAGACCGCCTGGCAGAAAGCCCAAGTGGTATCTTCAGAGAAAAAGCGGAAAAGGGGTGTTGTTGAAGCGGAAGAACTTGGAGCACTTGTCAGCGGAGCAACAAATACTATAGGTGGATCTCCCAACCGCCTGCTGCGGGTGATACAAGCTACTTTGTGGGTTTTGAGCCGCACCCACTTGTCTAAGAAACATGTTCAAGTGATAGCAGGGCGTTGGATCCACATACTACAGTTTAGACGACCTGGTGTGTCCTTCCTTGAAGCGACTTGGGAATATGTGGGGAGCAAAAAGTTTGATTTGGGTCTGGTGCTCAGAGTGCGTCGTGAATTGTGGGCCATAGTATGTGCAACACCTTTCTTTCAAACGAATTTGGGAGCCACTGTCAGCCAAGTCACTACAGCCTCAGATGCTTCAAACACGGGAGGAGCAGTTGGGATTGCGTATGAGTTGTCATCAGAGGGACAAGACTTTGTAGCCGCCAGTAAATCAGGAATGGATGCTCAAGCAACTGCTCCCATTTTGGTGGTGTCACTGTTTCATGGTATCGGCGGAAGTTTCCGCTGTTACGATATATTGGGAATAAGACCTATGGGAATGGTAAGCTTCGAAATTCATGGGCCAGCCAACAGGGTCAGCAGCAGGCGCTGGCCACAAGCATTACAATATGGAGACGTCAGAACGCTGGATGAAGTAATGGTGCGCTCATGGCTCTTGAAATTTGTAGGAATCACTGAAATACATCTCTGGTCAGGTTTTCCATGCACTGACTTGACATCAGTGAAAGCGTTTCGGCAGGGCTTGCAGGGAGAACAATCCAAGCTTTTCTTTGAGATGCCTCGTATTCTAAAACTCTTGAGGAAAGTAGCTGGAGGTAACATTGTAGTCAAATTTGTGGGTGAGAACGTAGCGTCCATGGGCAAGCCCGAATGTGAACAAATTTCTGAAGAACTGGAGACCTGGCCCTACCACCTCAATTGCGCTGATGCAGTTCCAATGAATCGCCCACGTCTTTGCTGGTGCAGCGAAGAGTTGGAAGGTGCATTAGAGGGGTTAGAATTTGAGCCTGACACTTTTTGGACTAAGCTCATAGCAAAAGCACCGTACCCGGAGATGGAACAGTGGATTGAGCCAGGAGTGTACTGGCCTGGAGGTACACAGGGAGAAGTTCTCCCCACTGCCATGCGTGCAATCATTAGGTCAAAGCCGCCACCACAACCAGCCGGTCTAAAACGATGTGACCCCGACACAGTGGCGAGATGGCAAAGCGAGCATTTCAAGTTTCCTCCATATCATTATCAAGATCGCTTTGTGTTTTGGAAGGGTGAAAAGTGGAGACTGGCAGATAGCGATGAGCGTGAACTTCTCTTGGGATATGGATACAAACATACTTCTCTCTGTTTTAGCGCTAGCAAGCAGAAACAGTCTTTAGCAGCATATGAAAATGCCAGGTTGTCACTCTTGGGGGACTGTTTCAGTGTGTACTCATTTGTAATCGCAGCCGCTGCTTTGTGCAAGAAGTTCATCCCAAGCTTGAGTTATCAACATTTGTGCTTGCGTATGGGGATGGCACCGGGTTACAGAGCCTCCTGGAGATTGAAAGCACCACTTGGGCGTAGCTTGCAATATGGGTTTTCACATTTCAATTTGTCTTCCCCTCTGCATGAGTTGAATCGGGTGCTTTTGACACGGGTCAACCATACAGGCTCGGACATCAGAATAACCACAGGGGATATCATTAACCCTAAAGCGTTCCCAAGACAGAGTGTGGAGGCATCATGGTGGCAGTGGCAACATTGTTTCAAACTGAAATGGAAGCACACAGAACACATAAATGCGTTGGAGTTGCGATCTATTCAGCAAGCTGTCCTCTTTTCGATTTCTCATTTAAAGCTGTGCAATGTAAGACTTTTTCATATAACTGACTCATATGTTTGCATGTCGGTGGTGGCAAAGGGACGTTCCGGCAGCCGTTTTCTCAACAGGTTAGTGAAGTCCTTGAACGCAGTCCTATTGATACATGGCGTGACGCTGGTACTGGGACATGTAGAATCGTCCAGTAACCCGACGGATCATGCCAGTCGGGAGACCTAAACTGCTAGCTAAACGAACCCAAGCAGAAAGGAGAAAGCAAAGAAAGAATATCCTCCTCGTCGATACAGCAATCTCTGAACGGACGCAAGAGCGTTACTACATAGCTGTCAGGCGTTTGCTACCTGTACTCGAAAAGGTTAGATGCAATCAACAACTGGATGACATGGTTGCAGACTGGGTTGAGGCCCAGTGGGTTGCAGGTGAAACTTTGCATGTAGTATCTGACGCGTTGTGCGGACTACATCATTTTGAACCCTACACCAAAAAGTTGGTGCCCTCTGCTTGGAAGCTTTTTCGAACGTGGAGAAAATTAGAAGCTCCAAATCGAGCTCCACCACTGACAAAATACATCATTTATTCCATTGCTCATTCCGCGTTGATGCATAATGATTTGATTTTTGGAGGCTTGTTATTGCTTGGCTTCTTTGGTTTGCTCCGCACAGGGGAGTTGTTGCTGGTCAAGCCGTGCAACATCCTACTCTCCAGGTCCCGGGCTATCATTACCTTAGAGACCACCAAAACAGGCAAACGGGATGCAGCCACTGAACCAATCACTCTGGAAGACATCTTTACTGTCGACGCCCTTGAACAGGTGTTACTGCTGCGGAACTCCCAAGGTTTATCAAAGGTCCCAATTTGGACCAACACTGCGCAGAACTTCAGAAACAAGTTCTCTTTTTACCTGAAAGTCTTTGATCTTCAAGCTCACTGTTTCAGACCGTATTCATTAAGACGCGGTGGAGCAACTCATGTTTTTCAAATTTCTGGCTCTATGGAGCTCACCCTCCTCAAAGGAAGGTGGGGATCATCACGTGTGGCCCGAATTTATTTACAAGATGGCCTGAGTTTCCTGCCGGGGTTGACTTTTTCAGCAAAGGCAAAATTTTTACTTGACAAGTGGAGACCCTTCAACGCAGAAAGCGTCGAGTAGGGGGTCATGGAGATGCTGTTTTCCAATGTGGTTTTTCAGATTTTTTTTCATTTTCTTGGGGTCTGCCATGACCCATCTTCATATGATACCGGAAAACTTTCCTGCCATGGAAAGGCCAAATTTGTCTTTCGAACCGTTGTGATGTGATTTGAGTTATGTGAACTTTTCCTGCCATGGAAAAGATATCAGGATCATTTTTGAATGCAGAATTTCAGAGGAAGCTGTGGCATTTTCACAGCTTGCAAAACCTCCCGCCTTTCGCTGGAGTCAAAAAGGTGCGCATGGATGCCTAGACTTTCTGGTAGAAGTTTAGGCTGAACATCGTACCTGACTCTCTGCGATATTTATCTCAAAGACCAATTTCTTTTAGCCCGGCCTCACCCGCCTCTTGGGTGTGGACACGGAGATGCTGTTTTCCAATGCGTTTTTCAATTTTTTTTTCATTTTCTTGGGGTCTGCCATGACCCATCTTCATATGATACCGGAAAACTTTCCTGCCATGGAAAGGCCAAATTTGTCTTTCGAACCGTTGTGATGTGATTTGAGTTATGTGAACTTTTCCTGCCATGGAAAAGATATCAGGATCATTTTTGAATGCAGAATTTCAGAGGAAGCTGTGGCATTTTCACAGCTTGCAAAACCTCCCACCTTTCGCTGGAGTCAAAAAGGTGCGCATGGATGCCTATGTATATTATACATCTAGCGCATCTGCATATTTGCGAAGCGCCCAGGCATACAGTGTGGATTCCAGGCCCACAGCCGTCCGGCGGATGAAGCAGTCGCGGATTTGCCAAGCTGGGAAGTGCACCACCGATTCGGCCGCTTGGAATCCGATGATCTCCGATGGCCAGCCATTGGGGCAATGGACTTGGAAGATGTAGTGATTTGGAACGTATTTAATTAGTACCCTCTGGTAAACTAACATAACTATGGAAAATCACCATTTTCAATGGGTAAATCCACTATGAATGGTCATTTTCAATAGCCATGTTAAATTACCAGAGGGTAGTGATTTGGAACGTATTTAATTAGTAAATCATGGACACATCTATGAGTTTGACTGAGTGGGTTCTGAAGTTTCTTTCTATTAAGCAGGGTATGATCGTCATTCCATGAACTGGGAATCCCTATCCCATCCCCCTAATATTGAACATCCCTTAAATTGTGATTTCATCCCCCACATCCACCATGGTTTGTGGGGGTGTTTAAGATCAATAGGGCTTAGTAATTCCAACTATCCATCAATCATCCATGAAATCCCATGAAATCCCCATGAAATCTCATGAAATCTGATGCTTCAGCATGGTGAAATCTCCATGAATCCTTCATGATCCATGAACATCCGTGCCCAGGTGCAATACCACAGCCACGACGAAGTGGCGATGCCCCCGTGTCTGCAGACCTTGCCGCTGCGCTCGCTGTCCCTGCAGGGCGCCAGGGTCTGCCAGCTGCAGTGGATCGTCATTCGGGGATTCCCATGGATTGATGAGAAACGACTCCATGATCGACCGATTGAGATTTGATTTGGCTGGTTTTTACTAAGAAAGACAATTCTTCCAGCCCCATAGATTTTGATGGCCAGATCGATGGCATGGGTCCTCGGCCGCCGTACAGACGCTTGGTGGCGGAGATGTCATTGTGGCTATCCGGGGGATTTGATCTGGATTTCCATGGGGGAATTCAACAGCAACAATGGACACATATTGGAATCTGGGTAGTTACGGCTAGTTTTTAAACATATTTTTGATCTTGGATTCAGCCATGATTTTCATGAGTTGAGTTCTTTCGAATCTTGACCATCTCAACTGGTTTCATAGCATATGGGTGTGGTTCTAAGTAACCACCCATTTCGGGGGTCATTTTCCGTCATTCCAATTATGGGGGTATGTTTTCAATCGGATTCCGAAACTCAACTGCATTCCAAAACTGCGCTGCCCAATGAAAGCAAATCATAGAATTTTGGATGGTTTATTGTTTGGTTTATGTTTGCCTCAATATTCTATTCATGGTTTGTGATGTTCAGCAGGGTACCAGGGTCTTGATCTCATATCCATATGTTTTCCCTTCAACCGAGGCCTGCGGAGAGTGAACCTGTCAGGCAGTTCATTGGCCGATTGGAGGTGCCACCTGGGAGCTGCACAGATTCTCCAAACTCCTCTAAGGGGTTGCAAACATCATCCACAACGTGCTTTGCCACGCAGTTTTTAAACATGCCGTATGGCATGGCATTTCAGTTAATAGATCATACAAGATCATACAAGTACAGGATTGCAACATGAATCCATCAATAGTGGCTCATTTGAGATTGGCTGATTAGCTATTTGGGTCCAGTGATGCTCCCTTACCGCCAATAAATGCAATTATTAGAAAACAACAGTGGGACGAGATGCACCTAAGCTGGGGTTAGAAATGGGTAGGACCATGGTGATCTACAGCAACCCCCATTTGGGATATAACATGATATAACCCATGATATACCCTCTGGTAAACTAACATAACTATGGAAAATCACCATTTTTGATGGGTAAATCAACTATAAATATCTATAAATTGCCATTTTCAATAGCAAACTGTTAGTTTACCAGAGGGTAAGCCATGTAATGATGCCTTAAATGGCCCAACAAAAGCTACATCATTCCAAAGTGGAACCGCCCGGGCTCATGGGGATCCCAGGTCGATGCGCTCGGGCTGGTGGTCCATTCCCTCAGTGATCGATGTGACCCACACGGGCGGCTACGTCACCATTCCCATCCTCCACGGGGAGGTGGGATTTGACGGATCGCCAATGACCAAATGGTGATTATATGGTGACAAAATATGGTGATTATATGGTGATTATATGGTGATTATATGGTGACTATGTGGTGATTATATGGTGATTATATGGTGATTATATGGTGATTTAATATGAATGGGAGATGATTAGTGGTTAACATTTACGAGTGGTTACCATGTAGATTTCATAGTGACTGGGATTCACATGGATGAGCCTCTGGTTATTTGACATAGCTATGGGAGCTATGCCCGAAAAACAGCCGATAGTTTGTGAGATTTACCTATCAAACCTGGCTATTTTCCATGGCCACGTCAACAAATTAACCAGATGGTAGGATTATAGGCTATTATAAATTATATAAATTAAAATAGCAGTGCCTGCTAGACCTCCATTGGTTGATGATTAGTTCGGGGACTATACATGATTATACTATAATCGGATTATACTAACCAATATATTGGGGATGATCACAATCCACCAGGGGAATCCTGTCTCAACCAGTTTTTCAAGGGATGATACAGGGTTTTGAGCACTGCTCAACTGGTTGATGGAATGTAACTAAGAAAGTGGAAATAGATTACTTTACTTCGAGTTATCCCCACCATGGCATCTATACGTTTTGTTACTGGCAAGTCTTCTGGCATTCTATCTGACATATCTTCTGGCATTTTATCTGGCATATCTTCTGGCATTCTACCTGGCATATCTTCTGGCATTCTATCTGGCCACTGAGCTCGGAGGGTCCCAGGTTGAGGTCCAGCGGTGCTCACTGAGCTCGGACGGTCCCAGGTTGAGGTCCACCGGTAGGTCCCAGGTTGAGGTCCAGCGGTGCCCAGTGCGCTCAGACCCTTGCAGTTGAGGTCCAGCAGTGCCCACTGCGTGCGGAAGTTGGCGAAGAGCTTGGCGAAGAGTTGGCAAGGCGGAAGTGAACATGGAAGTGGAGGCAGAGGTGGTGGAGGAGAAGAAGAAGAAGGAGAAGAACAAGGGAACACCGCCTTGAGGCGGGTGTGGGTTTTCTACAATTGTGTACTTGGTGATTGAATCAAAAATCACCTTTTTACACTGTAATTTACAGTATTTTGTGCTTGTGATCTATGATGTTTTGACGTTTGCTGCAAGATGTCAAAATGCCAAAAAAAAACTTTTGCAATTCCGCAACATCTGCTTGAGGTTGAATGCATTCTTTTTTTCCTCAGTGCTCTTTCAGTCGAAACGAACGTTATCATCCCCCCCCACCCCCCCACCCCCCCTCCCCGTCAAGGTAGCAAGACGTCAGCAACAAAGTTGGGCAACGTGTCTTCGGTAGCGTCATCTTACAGTCGAAAGGAACGTTATCATCCCCCCCACCCCGCCTCTCGGTCAAGGTAGCAAGACGTCAGCAACAAAGTTGGGCAACGTGTCTTCGGTAGCGTCATCTTACAGTCGAAAGGAACGTTATCAAGTCCCGGTCAAGGTAGCAAGATGTCAGCAACAAAGTTGGGCAACGTGTCTTCCGTAGCGTCATCTTACAGTCGGCAAGAGCGTTAAACACGTATACTGCCAAAGAGCACAAACGTGGAAAAAACCACGCCCGCCTCGGGGCGTTGACCCCAAGAACAACTCTGATAAAATCTAACAACCCTCACCTGGCAGGTGGGGAAATATATCAATGATAATCAATGGTGGTTATTGATAGTTGATGTTTAATATGTTCTATATATATTATACCTATTCACATCCCATGATGAATGATAGCTAATCAAAACCAATGATAGTTTAATGATAGTGAATACTAGCTAGTGATAGTTACCCTCCTTGTAATTTAAAAATCGGTTAATAGCGGCATATCATATAGCACGATTTAAACAAATCATTCAAACCAACCAACGGAGATTCTAAGAAGGATGATTGGGATGTACCCGCTGGTGATGTAACATAGCTATGGTATGGATTGCCCATTTCGTTCGATGATTTACCCATCAAAAAGGGTGATGTTTCCATCGCTATATTAGAATTACCAGAGGGTATCAATAACACTGGCCGGACATATAACCAAGTAGAATGGAGATAGAACCAAAAAGGAATCGGAACTCGCGTCGCTCGAACGGGTACATACCCCTCCGGTAATCAAACGTGGCTAGCTGGGAAATCCCTTATAAATGGAGGTAACTCCCTATAAGATATATATATAGACACACACACACACACGATTATCACCATTAGCAAATTGAATGGTTTCCGACTTCCAACTGGGCCGGGAATCTGCTTAACGAAGCAGCCTAAGGCGATGCGGTTGGTGACAGATTCAAACTGCAGCTTGGCAGAAGATCTGGGTGCGTCATGGGGAATACCAGAATTCCTTCCATATATGGCCATTTTATCGGGGATATATAGGGATATATACCATCAATAATTGATGGCTTTGTATGCCTTAGTTTTTTTTGGCAATTTCGATATATCTTAGTGAGAAAAAATGATGATAACATGGGACTTTTGGATCCAAATTGGGAGACATGCTGATTTGAAGACTAACATTTCAAGACGGTACCTTTGGTCAAGCCTGCTTCGTGATTCTGGTGCTTTCTTGCGAGGATATTCATCACAACGAAAACGGCAAATCGGCTTATATATACTATATGGGTTTGATACATTGGATAATTTATGATGATGTCACTGCGACGGCACTGGAAACGACCCAAGAATGGCCTATGCAGGTTGGTGATTTTCTCCTATTATCCATCCGGTAATACTTGATTTTCCTGATGTGCTTAACTCAATACTTTATGAACCACGCTCCATTTACACATTTTCTTTTGGAAATTGCGGGATTATATCACTTAAAACTGGAGGTTATCATTGAGTTTACCAATCAAACTAAATCATAACCCAGTGGGGGGATATTGAACCCACATGGAGGTGTCAATGACCAACTGGGGATACCGTTCATCTGCGAACTGTTTACGTGGGTTTGCATGAATACCACAGTTGAATATGCAACCGGTACTCTGTACATGGGGATTTTCTGGTTCCGTCTTCGCTGCAAAGCAGGTAAGAAGACGGCCGCTGTGAAGGAACATGATCTGTCTTTCTGCATCCTGCGGTCATATCAAACTGAGGTGCCTGAGAACGGGCACTTGGGTCCCAAAATTTGGGTGGTGGTAACTGGTGGTATCTGGATGTATCTGGTATCTGATATATTTTCATGATCTGTTATACCGTTATACCATGTTATACCAATCATTTTGACCGGGAGAATGGTGATGAACCATTGGATTGTAGGGGTAGCCCATTCTTTCTGCATTGTTTTGACAAAGTCACGGGATGATCTTTGAGGTTTCCAGTTTCAGATGTCACTCGACACATTGCTCTGAAAGGAAATTGCGCTTCAAGATATCTCACTACATATATCAACCAAGGTTAGTTTACGTACTTAGGGTATCTCAGGGTCCCTTGTTTAAAAGCTGGGGATGGGCGAATAAGGTAGTACACCTGCCATTTGCGCATGTGTGTTTTTCAGACTGTTTAAGTATTGGGGATGGTTTATGAAGTTTATGATCGGGTTTAGGGTTTACCACACTACTTACATCCACCGATTTATACCATATGTCTTCTGGGATGATGAACATCCAGGGGCAGCTCTGTGCCGAGAACTTCAACTCACATGACATGACAAGACGCTTGGGACTGCGGCGGCTGTGTGGGCGAAAACATGGTGAACCACAGTGAAATCAGCTCCAGGAGTTGGGAATGACTCAATTTCTCAATGATCTTGATATCAAAATTTGGATGGCTTAACACTCAAAGCCACCAAGAAAAAAATATGCGTTCCGAGTCTTGGGTCTTAATCTTTGGCCCATACAGAAGTGAAGATTGAGCTGAGAATTGGGCTTGAGGTTGGTCAATATTTTGCTAGAAGTTTCGAACCATGACCAGCATGATGATTCTTACATGAGATAGGTACCATCATGAATCCCATACCAGGAGATATTTTTTCTGTGCCATGTTTGTTTTGCATGGTGGATCTTCAAGTCTCTTCCGTATCACTTTCCGGTGCTACTCTCATGTCTCTGGGAACCCCTTCCCCCATCAAATACCACCTGAAAAGCACTGGTTTAGATTTGGATCTGTTCATTTTGGGTCCTATTCATCTATCTATTTGTTTGCTTGTGTGTATATATATGGTCCCGTCCTCCGTCTCTCCACCCCCCCCCCCATGGGTTGGGTCCCCAGGTAGTAGCCCCAATTCCCTTCTATTTGCAAGCTATTGGCAGCATTTCTGAGGTCCAGCGTCGTATTTGCTAGGTCTTTGCAGCATTTCTGACTACCAGCCTCGCATTTACTAGGTACATGCTACCTTTTAGGCGACCTACGTAGCACACATACTCCTTCAAAGTACCTACGTGCTACCTATAGTCATACATACATGTGCTATGTATCTACTGTATCTACTTCCTGTTTACTACCTGTGTACTCTGACAACACTACCTCTGTTGAACATATACCGTACCTACCATACATGTCAATGATGCCATGCATACCATACCTATCATATCTATCATACATACCATACATACCATACATATGAAATGTAATTACCACACCTACCATACATACAATAGCATACATACAATAGCAAGCATACATGCCATACATACCATACCTACCTTAGATAGGACATATTCCATACCCATCATAGTAACCATACATACCATACAGACCATACATACTGTCATATCAAACATACCATATCCAACAGACTTACATACCATACCTACCATCCATACAATACCAACCACTCATGCCATACATACCATACCTACCATACATACCAAACATACCATACTTTCCAAACATGCCATACCAGACCGACCATACACACCATACATACCCACCATACCATACCACACCCCCACCACACCACAGGGGGGGGAGGGGGACAGTGCCACACCCCCACCACACCACAGGGGGGGGAGGGGGAAGATCTCATATGGGACCAGTATATGGGACCCATCCACCACACCACAGGGGGGGGAGGGGGACAGTGCCACACCCCCACCACACCACAGGGGGGGGAGGGGGAAGATCTCATATGGGACCAGTATATGGGACCCATCCACCACACCACAGGGGGGGGAGGGGGACAGTGCCACACCCCCACCACACCACAGGGGGGGAGGGGGAAGATCTCATATGGGACCAGTATATGGGACCCATCCCATATGGGGGGGGGAGGGGGGGGGTGGCAGGGCCTGGTGCATATATATATATATATATATATGATGTTGGCTATGTATACCTAATTTGAGGATGACTAAACCATGTGAAACCCTCATCATTGATGGTTAATCCTCCATCTCTGATAGGATGATCCTTAGGAGAGGCGCTGGCAGCGAACGTGGAGGGCACCCCCTTGCCGATCCTCACACGCATCCTGGTGCCCGTGGCAGCCAGACTTTGCAAATCTGCATGGAATACTTTGTCATCTTACCCTCTAGTACTGTAATTTGACATAGCTACGGAAATTGGCTCATTTATAGGTTCCTTACCTCTAAATATATACATATGTAATATATATATATATACATACATTTTTACCTATCAAAGATGTTATGACTGCATAGCAAACTGTCAAGTTACCAGAGGGTACCCCCCAGTTATAACTTGGTACGACTAATCCCCATCTAATCCCCATTGACTATAGAGATATCTATCATTTGCCCTAGTTATCTCCGCGCTTCCGAGGTGGACCCCGAATATTTCCAGGCTTGGCTTTGCGATTGCCCCAGTGGCAGGCGCCGGAAATGCCAGTGCGAACGAATCATTTCCCGATGAAAATTCTCATAGATCTATCTATCACTATCCATCTATTTATTTGTATCATCCAT
>CAMXCT020001094.1:30000-37500 GCA_947184155.2 Cladocopium goreaui
TGAAGATGGCCATTGACAGGATTGCTAATCAATGATGTCTCGCAGCAGAACGGACGGTGGATTGTCTCGGCGTGTGGAAGGCGGTTGAATTTGGCAGCAATGTGCTGCCCCTTCTGCAGAGAATGAGAGCTGCAAAATCAACTTGGTCAAGCTTTGCCTTTGGTCTTTCGTTTATAGGTTTAAACATTTTCTCTTTCCATGCGTTGATGATCTCCCAATTGAGTGATTTTTTGGAAGGAAAGGAACACCAACCAATTCTGTGTGACACGAAGAGGTCAGAGGTGCACAAAAGGTAGCATGGGCCGTCAATGGCAAGAGTCTCCGCTAACTCACTTGTAAACTGAGCCTTAGACATGGCAGAGAAACCAGTCAATCACTCAATCCAGTCAAACTAACAACAGCCTAGGTCAGGTAGATCATGTGGGAACCTACTGAACTATACTTAACTATACTGAACTATACTTAACTATACTTAATTATACTTAACTATACTTAACTAACTTACATACTGTTTGGTAAAGATGATTGATTCATGCCCATTCCAAAAACTGCCAGGCGGATCTTGTGGATCTTTCCCTGGCTGCCGAACATTTACCACGTGCGATTCTCGCGCACGGGAAATCCAGGTCTCGACCATCCGCAGGAACCCATCCGGGTGCCTGGCTGAGGGAGTTAGGTCGATGGGACGTTGGATGATCCATGAACAAGTTGGGATATATATATAACATTGATTATATAGTATATATGTATAATCATGTGTATAATACACACATATATATAGTTGTAATATATATATATGCTATATATATACACATGTATGTGTATATCGATGATGGATATATATATATGCATGTATGCAGACATATATGTATGTTATGTTATGTTATGTTCTGTTATGTTTTGCTTTGTTTTGTTATGTGATGTGATGTGATGTAATGTAATGTAATGGATGGATGGATGCATGTATGCAATTGTATGCAATTGTATGCATGTAGTGTAATGTAATGTAACGTAATGCAATGTAATGTAGTGTATCTATGTATATAACTATATATGTATATATGGGATGTGTTTGGAGGTTGGGATTTTAACTTAGAAACCATTCATCAAGGGACATCAAATCATGCGGCTGAGTCTGCCAAGGCTATCGCCATTCCGGGTATCGGGCAGCGCTTTGCCATTCTGGAACCGGGGGAAAATCCGCAATCCAATCGTGAGTTCAATCGCAGCTGGGCTCAGCTGGGTGGAGAAAAGATGCTTGGGCCGGATGTGATATGGAAAATGATGAACATCATCTGGCAATATATGTCAGAGTTTCAGAATTTTTGGGAACTACTGTAGGGAGTCGCCCATCCACAAGTTTGCCTTGAACATTCGAGCAACTTTGGCGTATTCATTGGTTATCGATCCACTGTTGAGAAATGCGACGGCAAATTCCGCGGCATCTTGCGCGACGGGCTGCTGAGGTGGAGGGTATTTGCGAAGAAGCACTACGAATCTTCTTGAAGAAGGCGAAGTCTGTAGCTTTAGTGCCTTCACTTAGAGCAGCTGGTTCGTGCTTCAAGTATGGTAATATGGATTATATAATATGGGGTAATGTGAACTGCGGGTTCATAAACCCATGCTGATGATATCATGGGGCTTCCCCTCAAAATGTGACAATTTGCGAGTAACATTGCAGTCCTACAAGCGACCAACTAGAGTTTTTTTCTTTTCCAGCCAGCAAAATGGTAAAAGGGGTCAGTCATCGGCCTCCAATGCAAATCCATTACCAACATATGACTCATGCCATCTGTACTTAGCAGATAGTTCCTCTTCAGTACCTGCAGGCCAAAACTGATCGCCTTATGCTGCGGGATTTCTTTCAGAAATTTGGGACCTGAACCTTCTCCCTGAAAATTGGGATGTCAAACTTAGGGAGTTCTCCATGACCAGAAAAACGTCTGCGGGGAACCTCCAAGGTTCCTTAGACACTTCCAAGGGCCGTCTCTACATTCAGTGCCCGGCTGTGTGACTTGGACGCTGTGCAAAATGAATCACAGCTGTTCAGGATGGGATATGACGAGTTTGTACATGTATACAGTATATGACTGCATCTCTCTCTCTCTCTATATATATATAAAGCATATATATATATAAAGCATATATATATAGCATATATATATATCATAATATATATATATATTACATATTTGATATATATATATATACAGATGCTATATATATAATATACGATATATATATATATTATCATATCTTATATATATATGTATACACATACACTAAGAAAAGTCATGCAGGTATACATCCAGAACATCAATTCAATAATTCGAATTCAAATCACATGATTTTGAGACACGCGGTGTATCCGTGCGGCGACACGGAGGTTGATCTCTGGGCGCTTGATACCTTCGGGCGTGGCATTTCTGCTGCTGAGTTTCCTGGCATGGCCTTTACTGATGCAGGCCCGTGAGAGGCGCAGCTGGAGTGTGGCTTGAAGCTGACCGAATTCGGATGATTCAATCTGCTGAACATTTACTCTCTGGGTTTTTAGCAACAATTTTTGGGCTTGATGGTGAATCTTGGGCAAAGTGCGATGACTTTGGAATGGACATTTCCTGAAGACTAGAGACGCATCAGTTAGCAGAAGCCCACAACAACAAAAGACGCA
Organism: Cladocopium goreaui; assembly: GCA_947184155.2. Lineage (NCBI taxonomy): Eukaryota > Dinophyceae > Suessiales > Symbiodiniaceae > Cladocopium > Cladocopium goreaui. The sequence goes on from CAMXCT020001094.1 coordinate 32,672, forward strand.
AGATGAGCAACAAAAAGATGGTTGGGGTTCTGCTCGGATCGCAGGCGAACGTGGCTACTGGCAGGGTTACCAGGATTGCAGTCAGATGGAATGGGGTCAAATTCAAGATTACTCAGCCCACGTATTTTGGGGTCATCTTGAATTTTGAGTTCTCCAGATTTTCCACCCAAAACTGAGGGGTTGAAAACTGGAGGGTCAAAGATTCAACATTGTCTTTCTTTGTTGAGCTTTCAACCATCCAGATTTGGAATGTTTAGGGGAGAATGTGGCCACTTGGATCATACCCTGACGTTGGATGTTGGGCATGAATCCCGCGCAACGTTACATACATATACACCAGTAAATTTTGAATCATCAACATGCAGCATGGTCAATGTGGCTATTGCTAAACATTCTTGATGCCCATTTACCATCTGGGAATTTAAGAGTTTGCCATCGAAAATCACCATTTTTGATAGGTAAATCGGTAAATCCTCTATTTCTATGAGCCATCTAAAACCATATGTTAAATTACCGGAGGGTAGGGATGGTCATACACAATGACGATTCTCTCCACCATCAGCCTCTGCTAAGGTTGGGCTTCACCTCAGTCATTGCCGTAGCCTGAGAACAGAGCCGTAACTTTTGGTCGATTTGAAATCCGCAGCTTTATGGTGACTACTTGGTGCTACATGTTTTGATTTTGTTTGATTAATTCCATTGGATGGCGGCTGTATCGGTTCCGTCCCTTTCAATTGATCAAATGGCTGTTGCTTGCTTTCCACCATATCCAAAGATATCCAACGAAGAAAATCATGTTTGAAGCCTATCCGGTGAGGCTTCCGTAAGATCTGTAAGTTTCAGAGGCGTCACCGCGGTAACATGCTATGACTGTCCCTGTTTAAAGACCATTCCATCCAGTAGGGATCAAGGCCACCATCGTGATCGCTATTGCCTCCCTATCTGCGCCCCGTCCTGTCGCTCGGCTTGGTCAGTATAGTTCGAGTATCACCCCCAAACTATCCCGAACTAATCAGGTTCAAGCATGTTTAATCCTTTGCCGTAAAGAAATGGCATCCATCGAGACCAGCGGTCCGATAATTGCGGATAATTGCGGATAATTGTGGATAATTGCGAGTGCCATACACCGTAGATAGATAGATAGATAGATAGATAGATAGATAGACAGATAGATAGATAGATAGATAGATAGATGGATAGATAGATAGACAGATAGATAGATAGATAGATGGATAGACAGATAGATAGATAGACAGATAGATAGATAGATGATGATAGATGGATAGATAGACAGATAAATAGACAGATAGATAGATAGATAGATAGATAGATAGATAGATAGATAGACAGACAGATAGATAGATAGATAGATAGATATAGGGAATGGATATCGTGCCCATTTTTAATGACAATGACAATAACATCGGCAGGGTATCTAGATTACTGTAGCGCTGCATATTTCTTCAGGAAAAATGGTAGGTCCGTATTTTGAGCTCAGCGGCACCTATTTTTCCCCCAATGACTTGCCTCACGTTGCACCTGCCCCAGGAGGGTCAAGGGGAATAAACTTCCGAGCTGGGCCCCCCTGGGCAACCCTTGGTGGAATACTTCATGTTCACCAAATAAACTTGTTTGCCCGGTGATCACAGGATTGAATCCCCACTTCGGTTGGTTCGACCACCTTTTTTGATGGCTAGATCATTCAAATCCCTGATCTGGGGTTGGTATCTGAGTCTGTCTGAAAACAGCTTGGCCCATTCCCATCCAATGGTTGATCTCTTCAAACGTGCCATGAATTGGGTTTTCCACCATTTGGGATATCGCCTTGACCCCACCAAACTCCAAGATTTGAAACTCGCTTTTTGGCTGGTAAAATACGTAGTTTTCTGTAAACACATCCTGAAACCAACACCATGGTTCAAACAACCCTATTCTGCATGAGTAACATTCACAATTTTCATGGTTAAGTCTTATTTTTGATGAACCACCAGTCATTCCATGTATCTTTAGATGGATTTAAGGAAACTTCTACAGGAAACAATGTTTTTCTTTACCCATTGAACATAGCGGGTACGGTATGTCGAAAAAACCGGGTATCTCCAAAATCCAGAGGTTTAGAACCTCATATCCCTCGATAACATGGCATTCAAATTGAGGTCAATCACCCCATTTTCATTTTCAGACAAACCCTATGGTTTTTGGTACCATCATCATTGATGCGTCCCAATTCTTGGTTTGATCAGACCTCTTTTACCCATTGATTCCATGTTATTTTTTTTTACCCATCAAATTGGAATGCGTTTTACCCATTGATTGGCCAAATCCCTCTATCCAACGATGGTTCCTGGATCTCTTCCCTTCATCTTGATGATTTTAAACTCTAGTAACCTTAGGCTTTATGATACATATACATACATATATAATTTATATATAATCATATATACATATTATCATATATATATATATACATATCATATATATATATACATATCATATATATATACATATCATATATATATATACATACTCTATAGTATTCTATAGTATTCTCGGGGTTCTAAACTAACTTTAGCCCCCCTTCATCCAACGGACCCAGGCGATCCAGGCAAACTTGTCCAACTTCCGGAGCCTGCTGCCGAAGCCGCAGAAGGTGCCGCGGGGCGCCGCGCGAGCACTGGAGGTGGAGAGCACCTGGCCGAGCCGGGCAGGTCCTCAAGGGGCTGGGGTTAGCAAACAAAACTATTTTTTTTTTGGATTTTGGATGATTTTGGATGATTTTGGATGATTTTGGCGATATTAGGAACCAAAATTAGTGGTTTTCACCACACAAACTTGGAGGGGTTAGGGGAGTGGAACCATCAAAGCATGGGGGAATATTGGAGTTGGGACACCACCAACATGACAAGAAGAATGCGGATGTAGTATGTGAATCAACCAGGAAAAAGTAGGGATCAAAGTACGTAATCAAATTTAGGTATTTTCACCGAGCAAATGAGGCCTCACTGGCTGACCACACCCCATATTGTTACGATTGGGCAACCAACCCCTATTTTACAAGGTTTCAGGTTTGGCCGCACCTGGGCTTCTGTTTCTTTCTACCATTGATTTGGGCGTTTGGAGATTCGCTGAGGTATTTCAAATTTGCTGGTTCAGTTTCAGTTCTTCATCGGGAACCGGAACATGTGTGCTGGCCCGAATTGGGGGGGGCTATGGGTCGGTCGGCTATGGACCAACAAAACCAGGTGGTTTACCGTGTAATTAATTCCCAGTTGTTGACAGGTAAATCCAATGACTAACTTTAAATTCAGGGAGTTTCCACTGCCATGGTGTGAAAAGACGAACAACATTTGGTAGATTTGTTGGTTTTGAATGGTTTTGAGATGTTTTGAGAGTCTCAATGATTGCCTCAAGTTATGCAAGTCTGTGTGTTTGAGTGGTGACACCCAGGTACTATGTAAGCACCAACATCCTTTTGCCCATCACCGAGCCCTTGGCTTTATCCTTTGCTGAAATGGTTGGACCAAAGCAGACCAAATATTTTGTGAGCGACCCAGCTGCAACACGTCACGCGGCACGGGACACGGACTGAGTGCTCGATATGTTTTTTGGGTACACAGCTGGTTGCTGTATCCAAGGCCACTACTGGGGCACCCCCTTCGAGCATGCCATGCATAGTGTGGTGAAACATGCGCAGCTGGCGGAAGGCCGAAGGTGGAAACATGCTCCCTACTGGCAGCTTAGACTGAGCAGTGTTGGACCAATTGGGATGACCATTCGAACAGACCCCAATCCGTTTAGTCGTTTAGTTGCCTCAACAGTATGGTATGTCCTTTAGCGACTTGTTCGTTTCACCAACAAGAATGATTATCAATGTGAAATCGTGGCTTATTTTAGTGATGTAAGAATTGTGCTTTCATGTCATGAATGCTGCCCGCAGCCTTGTACTGTATGCTTGCAATACTGTGGGAAACGGTCGACCAGATGTGCCTTAGTCCAGCCCAACATTTGTGGAAAGTTCAAAACCAACAACAACAGTTTGAGCTACCTTACTATTCAAAACCTATAACATCATTCATTTTATTTCATTTTACGGTTTTTGAAGGGACGAACATCTCAGCACCACCTATTTTCATGGTCACGAGAGGGGTTTTGATCGCCAGTCCATGAGGATTTGTTCCTTCAGCAACAACCAGTGGGACATCGAAGAAGAGCTTGGGAAGCTTGATGAAACCATGAAACCCCCAGGGAAATCCATGGAAATCGGGTGTTGGGATCTCTGGTATCAGGATGATTCAAGGGAACATGATGCTGCCGAATCTTGGGTCCTGTCGCTTTACTCAGGTTCTGCTTTTTTTTTTTGGTAGCCATACCTATACAAGGTGAAGGTTGGAAGTTACTCAGGAGTGTTTGGACAATTTTCTGGGAAAAACTCACAAAAAGGGGGTGCACGCCCAACAACTCCAACAACTGTGACCTGGGGCTCTGATTTCTCACAAACTATGGAGAAACCCTCTGGTGATCAATCTGGGCAATACAAAATATTCAAAGTCACCAAATTTGGTATATCTTTAAGAACAACTTGTTGTACCAATGCCTAATTTTGCCAGGCTGGATACCAGAAATTACCATCCCCCAAACTAACATGACGACCCTGCCAAATAGGGGGTTGGTTTGTCAATCTTTCCTCTAAAGATTGACGATACTCAGGGTCGAATGGAAAGTGTTGGAGGGATGGTCCGATGGTCCAGCGATGGTACAAGAACTGGGGTCACAAGGAGCGGGGATCTGGCGCAGTCTTCCTTCTACTTGGCGCTGACTGATCCCCGGAG
>CAMXCT020001094.1:40000-42500 GCA_947184155.2 Cladocopium goreaui
CCAACGGTTTTTCAACACACATGCAAAAGCCACCACTTGGATTTGTGATGCTCAAGATATCATAATATGAATTCACATGATATCATACTCGGATTGGATTCGGCAAGACGGTGTGATCTATGAAAGACCAGAGGTTTCCATGCCCTGATTGCTGGGAGGATGACCATCCCACGGGTTGAATCTGAGCCCAGCGAAGACTCATTGGATTCCGACTTCTTTGCGAAATATATCTACTTCGAATATCTTCGAATCTACAAATCGTTTTTTGGATTGACATGTTGTTTTTTGTTTCTTTTGCTACCGGCACATTGTTGTTTTTGTTTGTTCTTCCTTGGTCAAGGCATTGATTTCGCTGCTAAGCCAGTCCCCATTCTTGCTAAATCTATTTGAATTGGTGAGATCCCATTGTTGCTGGCTAACTCCCCATGGTTGTTTTTGTTGAATTCCCATTGATTTTTGACATTTTTTGATCGTAGTTGGTCAACTTCCATCAGGGGCTCTTGCTTTGTACACCCTCCGGAGTGCTGAACAAGGCGAGTTTCGGATGGTTTGTTTCAACATGTTTCAACGAAAAGCGATCAACCAGAAATCTTGAGTTTATCCGACTGGAAGTTTTTAGCAGTTTACTTTTTGCTGTTTTGATATCGATGATATCGATATCTTTTGCCGGGTATCTAAGATTGGTCATCGATGGCAAGGGGTAATCACCAAAAATCTTTGACCCGATTTCTGGGTCGCGAGTGTGATTTCGCACGGAAAAACACGAAGATCACTTCCAGAGAACCAATAGTAGCAATCAGGACTGGCTTGTGATTTCACTTGGCTGTGGGCCGGAAGCACCACCAGTCTTTTTTCATTGCTCGGGCTTGCTGTGATCGACTCCAGTACTTTGCGATAGACGGAATCTCAGGATATCTCAGGCAAATTCCGGTTGTGGGTAGTTGACCCAACCATAACCTCTATTGTTCATATATGGTCATATTCTATTTCCACGATTGTTGGGTAACCCATCCATTTTTTGCTGGTTTCTTCAGGGGCTCCTTATTTTTTTGCCAAGTTTTGGGGGGTGAAACCATCCCGCTTGGGTGCTTCAATAGTGGCTAACACCCAGATACTAGGCAATGTTTTTCGAGGATTTATGTACACAGAAGAAGATGTAGATTCTTTTAGATAGGAAACCAACCTTCAAAATACCTGCCAAAGTCTCTGGCAGGTCATCTTCTAGCCACATATTTTTAGGTATCCTCTTTGTTCCCGAATGCGTAGCAAGGGTTCCCGTTTCACTCTGGGGGTCTGGGGGCTGAGGGTGTGTTCGCTCGACGTTGCGTTTATGTCCGCAACCGTTCGCAACCGTCCGCAACCGTCCGCAACCGTTCGCAACCGTCCGCGTGATGGCCATATGGCCGTGCCTATGGTAAGTTCTGCAGAAGGGGTCATTTTTGGAGGTTTCAAACGTCGTGTTGCTTCATTTCGCGTGGCAGGCGTGGCACTTTGTGACATTCAGACGTCTTTTGTAACGTGTCGAAAGTCGTTTTGTGTGGCAGGCGCAATACTTTTGCGACGTTTTCAGAAGATGCGTTGCGGTTTTCGTGGCAGCTGCAGCACTTTGGACGTGTCCATCGTCATTTTTCGTGGCAGGCGCAGCGTTCTAGACGTGGCGTGCGGCGTGTTTTTTTACAAATCGCATTGGCAGGGCTGCGTCATTTGGCGACAAGGTGCAAATTCCGTGGCAGGCGTGGCATCCCGTGAGATGTGATGAAAATTAACGGGAGCTTCGCACGAAACATCGATTTTGAGGTAGCAAATTTTGAGGTTCCTAAGAAAACTCGCGGGAAAACGTCGATTTTGAGGCTACAAAGTGTCAAAATTGGAGGAAGTCTCGCAAGAAATGCTCGTTTTGCTGCTCCCACGTGTCTCGTCTCGAGTCTCTGGTTTTCCTGTGGCTTCGCCGTGTCTATGGGGGAAGCTGCAAAACTTCTCCTTTTCGAAGGTTTCCAATTGTGAAAATTGGAGGACGTCTCGCACGAAATGCTCGTTTTCTGCGCCCACGTGTCTCGTCTCGAGTCTCTGGTTTTCCTGTGGCTTCGCCGTGTCTATGGGGGAAGCTGCAAAACCTCTCCTTTTCGAAGGTTTCCAAGCAGGTTGTGATGTCGTTTTGCGTGGCAGGCGTGGCGCTTTGTGACATTCCAACCTGTTTTATACCGTGTCAAAAATTCTTTTGTGTGGCTGGCGCAACAATGCACTCCACACTTTACACTTTACACTCTACACTTTACACTCCACACTCTACACTCCACCTCTACACTCCACACTCAACACACTACACTCCACACTCCACACTCCACCGCGCGCTACACTTTACACACTCCACACTCCTCACTCCACACTTTACACCCCACACTCCTCACTTTACACTCCACACTCCACACTCCACACCCCACACTCCACACTCTACACTTTCCACTCCACACTCCACACTCCACACTCTACACTTGACACT
>CAMXCT020001094.1:47500-61683 GCA_947184155.2 Cladocopium goreaui
GCTACTTTGTCTCCCTTGGCGTGCTTTCCTACACGGATTGATATTCATTTGTCCAAAAATGGCAGATACCCCAGTATATTATCTGGAACATGGGGAAAATGATGAACAATAGGCTTTCAGGTTTCCCAGTTTTGAGAGAACTGTAGATTACTGTGTCTTTGGGATAGTTCTTCAGGGTGGCCTTGTGACCCTTACGGTGGTTTCTACAGTTTCAGGAATCCAACCTCTTGTTTGGGGTTAAATTACCATGCCCAAAGCGAATTGACAAAAACTTCAAGTGGACACCAGCAGAGGCTATAATGCCCCAAAATCAGTTTGTTTGGAGTGGATCAAAGGGTTTAAAGGAATGATACCTTTTGTAAAAAGCTTGCAACTGGGTGTTCCGTGGCAAACCGGAAGAAGTTGGACATCAATATGTTGGGTCTTATCCCAGTTGCCAACCTTTTTGTAACTTGTGGTTTTGTGTCAACATATTACAATGGATATAACAAGCAACCTATATCTGTATATTGGCATAGCAATGCTCCCATACACTTGTTGTTCGGGAAATGAAACTCTGGGATACCCATCGATACATGTTGGCTGAACTAGTAATCCGTTGCCTCTGGAGAATGGGTTGGTTAGTTTACCCTTTGGTAAACTAACATAGCTGTGGAACATGGTCACTTTTAAAGGGTAAATCAACTATAAATGGACCATTTTCAATAGCTATGTTAGATTACCAGAGGGTAAACCATATTTTTTTCCACCTTAAAGGAAGCCTCAATCTAAGGAACTTGAGCGAAGTGAGACTGGCCCTCTAGGTCAAACAGCCTTTGCCGGAGGCCGGACGGTTTTGAGCAGCAAAAGGCGGTTATTTAAATCCGAGACGAGAAGGTTTCATTTGTATATTTTGTATTCAAATTGAATGATCGTCCTTATGATATTTATGATTATCATTGAATTATTGGTATTATTGATTATCATACTTATTATTGATATTATCGTTTTCGACCACGGAATTGGTTGTGTTGCTGCTAACAATGACAAAACCCCCGTGTTATTGCGGAACATTTTGACCCTTCGGCAAGGGAAATGCGGGAGACGAGGGGGGTTCTCAGCATTGATGGCACCATTTTGGGGTTATCAAAAGATGAGCAGTGGAATCTGGTGCGGCCAAGGCATTCCAAGCATGCAGTGGAAGCCAGGGACAACACCTGACATTGATGCGGCCAGTGCATCAGCACCTTCGGTGAGAAGAAGCCCATGGGGCTGGGGACACTCGGTAGCAGCTGACCCAAATGGAATGGGAGCCCCAAAAAACCATGGAGAACAGGAGAACATGGTTGCAAACCGCTGCCGCAACCACTGCAAATTGTTGATCATCAGGCTTGGCTTAGATCAGTTATAATTCATATAGAAATCATACATATCAGCAAATTAAATTTTAGTTGGTTAATGATCAGTAATTTCCCCAATTTAAGTGGTTCCATACCCATATTCAAGTGGCTATGGATCAATACCTATGAAAATACCATTTTTAGTGGGTTATTCACATCCATTTACCATGATGTGAACTACAGGGGGGACAAACAAGGTTTTGACACACTGCCAAATGACTATACGTGACTATACTATAAATGAATGACTATAAATGAATGACTATATATATATATATGACTTTAAATGACTATAAGCCCAATCTTCTTCGTGTCAACGGGCTTGCTGCAGGATCCATGGGAGCTTCGGCGAGTGTGGCCGAAGAGTCCAGTGGGGACTCGGACTCGGAGGAGACGATGGGATGCGACGGATGCGACCAACGGATGTGACCCAGGAATCCTGAGGGGTGAATGGCATTGAACGATTTTTTTTGAATGATATTTGTACATTATAATAATATATATATAATATATAATATATAATATATATATAATATAATATATATATATATAATATAATATATAATATATAATATATATATAATATAATATATATATAATATATAATATATAATATATAATATATAATATATAATATATAATATATATATAATATAATATATATATATAATATAATATATAATATATAATATATATATAATATAATATATATATAATATAATATAATATAATATAATATAATATAATATATATATAAATAATATAATATAATATAATATAATATATATATAATATAATATAATATAATATAATATAATATAATATAATATAATATAATATATACATAATATAATATAATATATATATAATATAATATAATATAATATAATATAATATAATATAATATATACATAATATAATATAATATATATATATATAATATAATATAATAAAATATAATATATATATATAATATAATATATATATATAATATAATATAATATAATATAATATAATATAATATAATATAATATAATATATATATATATATAATATAATATAATATAATATAATATAATATAATATATATATATATATATAATATGATATAATATAATATAATAAAATAAAATATAATATAATATAATATAATATAATATATATATATATAATATAATATAATATAATATAATATATATATATAATATAATATAATATAATATAAATATAAAATAATATAATGTAATATAATATAATATAATATAATATAAAATAATAATATATATATAATATAATATAATATAATATACTATAATATAATATATATAATATAATATAATATAATATACAATATAATATAATATAATATAATATATATATATAATATAATATAATATAATATAATATAATATAATATATATAATATAATATAATATAATATAATATAATATAATATATATAATATAATATAATATAATATAAATATAATATAATATAATATAATATAAAATAATATAAAATAATATAATATATATATAATATAATTTATATATATAATATAATATAATATAATATAATATAATATATATATAATATAATATAATATAATATAATATAATATAATATAATATATATATATAATATAATATAATATAATATAATTTAATATAATATAATATATATATATAATATAATATAATATAATATAATATATATAATATAATATATATATATAATATAATATAATATAATATAATATAATATAATATATATATAATATAATATAATATAATATAATATAATATAATATAATATAATATAATATATATAATATAATATAATATAATATAATATAATATATATATATAATATAATATAATATAATATAATATAATATAATATAATATATATATAATATAATATAATATATATAATATAATATAATATAATATAGTATAATATAATATAATTATATATATATGCTATTCCCCCCCAAAGATCTACTATTTTTGGCTTTTTGTTGATGTCAAAGAGGGTTGGGAACCTTTTGCAAAAACAAAGTAAGCACACTATTACTTTCAAAAACGATGAGCACATACTCAGGTCAGAAAGCACATCATTTCTTGAAGGAAGCAATCTGTTTTAAATTGCAGCGTTCCTTTCCATGCTTGAAAAAAATCACCTTCATTCATAAACTGCAATTTTACTTCCAAACAAATTATGACTTCGTTCAAGAAACAGTACCCCTACAAAAAATGGGGCATTCCCCTAAACATGCAGTGTTTACTTTCTGAAGAAGTGCAGTCTTCCTTTCAGACTAATATTAAGCCTTCCTTCAATCATACAATATTTCTTTTAAAACACCAGATTCTAACATGTTGGATATGTCTGTCTTGTTGATACAACAGAGTAAGAATAATATCTTGATCAGCATTTTTTAATATACAATGAATATAGCTTCATTATTGGTTCCATATACTTTAATATACCAGTTTATTGACCATAAACATATCTTTAATAAACCTTTAGCAAACCTTTGGCATACCTTCAGTATCCCTTTTTAAATACAATCTAAACAAGCTTTAATATACCATTCAATATACCTGTAGCATTCCATTGGATAACGACGAAGCTACCTTTAATATACAATTTAATTGGCCTTGAAAATACCTTTAGTATACATTAAATATACCTTCAATGCATAAAACTTCACTACACCATTTAATCTACCTTAAATATACCATCCAATCTACGTTAAATATACCATTTAATCTACGTTAAATATACAATTTTATTGGCCATGAAGACATCTTTAATGCACCTTACTTAAATGCATAAAACTTCTCTACACCATTTAATCTACCTTAAATATACCATTTAATCTGCGCTAAATATACACTTTTTATGACCATGAAAAAATCTTTAATGCACCTTTAGGATACCTCTCTACCTCTAGAATACCTTTTATTTTCCATTTAATTTGTCCTTAATCAACATTTAATGTACCATCTGTACTTAGTTTACCATTTAAGAGTCGTTAATATTCCATTTGATATACCATTAATATATTATTAAAAATGATGTTTACTACACCTTTAATATACCTTGAAGGTATATACATTTAATATACCATTTAATTGACCTTGAAAATACCACTATGCCTCTAAAATACCTTTTACTTACCATTTAGTTTGCCTTTAATAAACCTTTAATATACAATCTATACTTAGTTTACCATGTAAGAATCATTAATATTCCATTTGATATACTATTAGGTTCCAAGTTTATGGATCCAGGAAAGTTTGCAAAATTTGCATTTTTTTTGGGATTCAAGATTCAAGATTCTAGGAAAAACTTCTTGAATCCAAGACCAGGCCTGGATTCAAGAAGTTTCCCCCAGAATCTTGAATTTTGAATCTTGAATCCAGGAAAGTTTGCAATTTTTTGGGAAGTGCATATGCCTGTGTATATGTATACGTGTTTATTTAAATATATTATATATATCTATATATCTATAATTATATATATACGGCAAATGCCTGGGTTTTGCCCGGACCCGCAATGACGACGGGCGACGCATCATCATCATCATCATCATCATCATCATCATCATCATCATCATCAACATCAACATCATGATCATCAACACAATCATCATCAACAACATCAACATCATGATCATCAACATAATCATCATCATCAACATCAACATCATCAAACCCTTATTGACGATCTTCAATGAATGTAGAAGTATACCGGGGTGGGAGAATTAAACCCTTATTGAAGATCTTCAATGAACGTAGAAGTCTAACGGGGGTGGGAGAATTAAACCCTTATTGGAGATCTTCAATGAATGTAGAAGTTTAACGGGGGTGGGAGAATTCAACCCTCATCGAAGATCTTCAATGAATGTAGAAGTTTAACGGGGGTGGGAGAATTAAACCTTTATTAAAGATCTTCAATGAATGTAGAAGTTTAACGGGGGTGGGAGAATTAAACCCTTATTGAAGATCTTCAATGAATGTAGAAGTTTAACGGGGGTGGGAGAATTAAATCCTTATTGAAGATCTTCAATGAATGTAGAAGTATATATATATACACATATATGGTCACCCCTTTCAATTAATCGCTCGATTATCATCCCAAACCACAAGATTTCAAAAAGGTAGGTCAAAAATGGTAGATCTCTGGGGGGGGGTACCATATATATATATATATATGTATATATATTGTATATGTGCACATATTCATAGCCATGATGAATGCCGTTTAACGGTCTTGTAGATGTGATGAACTGTTGGTAGTTTGATGATCATGATTGCAGAAAAAACCAGGGCTACAATTCCAGCTGTAAGGGGCACAGATATCCTTTTCCCACTAGTTGGTTGCGTAAAAAGAGGGGTCACCCAATTTTTTGCAACCAACAGGAAAATGATGATACTGTAGTTGGTATGTCAAATCAGCACCTTGATATTTTTCGATAGGGAAACTATCCGTGAGAGGTTTGCCCCAATCAATGTATATATATATATTTGAGCAGTGTTCAAAATCATTAAATTCCTATCGGTTGATTATTACAGATTGTTACAAGGGATTATACTACCCAAAATTAATTGGGGATTATCATAATATCAATGGGAATTCCAGGATCCTAAAATGAGGGGTTGTACCATATAAGGCCATATATTTTGGGGGTATATCCCCTTACATAGCCCTAAAGGTAGGTTCCTGAAATGGCCAATGATAATATATCATAATATATCATAATCCAATGGAAATTCCTACGGACCAACCAGAACAAAGGCATGACTCATAGGCTTTTTGAAGTGCCTGTGCCAGGAGAGCGATTCAGATGGGGAGACGATGGCAACCGCCCTGACGGCCTCGCGCTCTTTCTGATGGGAATCCAATGGGAATCCATACTGGGTCCCCTGGGTGCCAAAGTAAAGATTGACAATGCAAAGGGTGTCTTGGGTCATGGAAAGATCATGAAAAATCAATCCATCCTTCATGGGCTGGATTTTAGTGTTTTCATCTTTCGGAGAGAATGCATGATTCAGCACATTTTATCGTTTTCGATGTGATGGTTAGCTGAACGAGCTATGCCTCGTCAGCAATTTTGCATATTCCACCTTTCGTGTTGTCTTGCACCCTGTTTAGCAAATGCAGCATGTGGAAAGTGCGCGGGCTGATTCGGTCCAGTGACCGTGTTTCCCACGCCGTGAGATGAGAAATTGCGACTGGAAAAAGGAGACGTTTCGGCGTGGTTTGGCGATCACTGGAGATGTTAATCTGCATGGCTGCTGGCACCATGTTTTCTGCCTGGCACAGGCTCTTGAAGCACCAAAGGCCGAAAAGAAGGCTGGGGACGGAAAGTGTTGACATGGACTACTGATACAGATGCCAAGTGTACTTAAGTCAGTTATGATTCAGCCATTTGGCAGTGGTTGAAAAAACCATCAACCCAAAACCGGGTGGGTATGGAATGATATTGGCACCAAAATTGTGACCCATCCACAGTTCAGTACAAGTCGCCTGTTGTTGACAGGAAGGAATAGAACGCTGCAGAGGGAGAACGTTGACTGATGGCACCGAAGGGTGCCCTGGCAGCAAGCCAACAGCATGGTTGATGTTGTATGGTAATTCCATGCTAGTTTGCCTCAAAATGGAGGAGATAGCCCAAATTGTCATTTTAAGAGGGAAGATAATGCCGGATGCCCGTGTTGGGTTTGAATCTTTGACACAACCCCAAGCGATGCCTACACATCCGCTCGGGGATGTGGGTGTTCTTCCAGGATTTACCAGGTGCAGAGTCCAGATGATATGGAACCGCCAGCCGGACCGCTAGCCCGTCTCATGCACAATATATATATATATACTGTTATATGATATATGACATATGCACACGTATGTATATATAATAATATATATATATATATTTGTGCATTGTTTTCAGCAGTACATCTTGTATCCAAAGGAATGTGTACATGTATATATATAATGTCAATCAATTATGTGTATACAGTATATATATACATATTCTTATGCATATTCATATGCCTATATATAATAAATACACATATATATATAATACATATATATATATATGGAATATACATACATATATGTGTGTATATATAATATATATATAATATATACATATGTATAATACACACATACATATATATATACACATGCATCTATCTATCCATCTATCTATCTATCTATCGATCTATCTATCGATCTAACTATCGATCTAACTATCTATTTATCTATTTGGTTGTCTGTTTGTCTGTTTGTCTGTTTGTCTGTTTGTCTGTTTGTCTATCTATCTGTCTATCTATCTATCCATCCATCCATCCATCTATCTATCTCTCTCTATATATATATATATATTCATACAATATGTGATATACATATGACATATATATATATATAGATGTATACATATTTCTGACATCTACACATGCACACATGCACAGGACATCCCCGGCCAGGTGGTTCACCATGAGCTCCTGTAGTCCCTGGACGGCCGCCTACAAGTGCCTGTCCAGGCCGGTTTCACCGGCCAAAAGGGGAGGAATCAACCACCAACATTGGGATTTTCCTCGATTTTATGACCCAAAATGGGTTGGTTGATGTATGTTGATGTTGAAGCTCTGACCTTTTATTCGTTTTTTACACATTGACCATTTAAGGGATGATTCTGTTCCCAGTTGGTTTCAGTTTTTTGTTTTCCAAGACACAAACCGATGGAGTGGGACCCCGATCTGCAGTTGACTCATGCTTCGCAAGTCCTTGATTTCCACACCTTTCCACGTAGCTTATTGCATTTGTCTAGATGTAAGGATGTATGTATATATATATACAAAGTTGTAAACATTAGTTGATTATATAATCATATACTGAACTTCATATCACATACAAATATAGCACACACACATATATATGTATATATACATATATACATATACAGACACACACACATATATATATATATATGTACATATATATACATATATATATACATATATATATATGTATATGTATATGTACATATATATACATATACATATATGTATATGAATAGATAAATTCTTCAATAAACACATACATGAATATAGATAAATAAATCAATCAGTTTAAAATATCGCCATCAGTTGCCCATCAGTTTCGCACAGCAGCTACGTGCCAGTACCGTTCTGAACGATGGCCCAGAGATCTCAGAGGCGAACACGCTTCGAAAACTCGTGGCGAAGCTGAGAACTTTCGAACTTTCTGCGTGAAACATGGGAATTTCACCAAAATTTGGAATTTAACTTAATCAACAAAAAATGTGATTTAATTATAAAAAATGAGGAGTTAACCAAGAGCAAAAATTGGAATTTCACCAAGAACAAAGGGCATTTCATCAGGAACAGATGCGAATTTCACCAAGAAAAAGGGAGATTGAACCAACAAAAAAAGGGATTACTTTTAAAGATCCCAAAATGGTGGCCGCAAACAATGTGTCCACACTGAGGGGTTCTTAGGAGCTAAAGGGCCGGGGTTGGATCAGGGTGCTCCATCTGATCTCTGGCCATTTCGCTGTAAATTCGCATAAAAGTTCCGTGTGAGATGTGCGTTTCGACTGCGAAGGCTCGCACAAAGTGAGCCTCCCGTTTTGCTCGTTTCCAAAGATCTCGTTTTACTAGCGCGCCGTGCTCGTTTTTTGAGCTATGTCATTTCGTGTGGCAGGCGTGGGACTTCTGGGACATTTTGAGGTCTGGAATGTCGTTTTGCGTGACAGGTGCAGGACACCGATCACTTTTTCATCCGCGTGGCAGGCGTGGCACTTTCGGCACGTTGCTAAAACGTCAAAATGAGAGGTGGTTTTGAAGGTCATTTTGCGTGGCAGGCACAGTATTTGGTGAACTTGGACGACGTTTTGAGAGGGTCGAAAGCCTCGTTTTTGTGAAACTCTCATCATTTGTTTTTGATTTTGGACATGATGATGATTCCGTGTGGCAGATGCGGCACTTCGGATGCCCCGGGCTCATTTTCATGGCAGGCGCAGTATTTTGTAGACCTCGACAAAAAAGTTGCTGAGACTTCAGTAAAACATTTGTAATGTTCTTTTTTTGTGGTGCGCGCCATGTTTTGTGAATATCCAAGGTGTGCTCGCGCAACCCTCTCTTGACCTTGTGCGTGTCGGATTGCTCTCGTTGTGGCGCGGTGGGAATTTTGATATAGCTCGCGCAACCTTCTCGGCACTTTGTGTGTGTATCGGATCGCTCTCGCTGTGGCACAGTGCGAATTGTAACATCGGTCGCGCAACCTAGGCACTTTGTGCGTGTCGGATCGCTGTCGTTGTGGCGCGGTGCGAATTTTGATATCGCTCGCGCAACCCTCTCGGCACTTTGTGCCTGCGCGTGTCAGATCGCGCTCCGGCAGCAGCACCTTTTATGACGATCTTGTGGGATTCCCTTAGGGGTCCTGGCATGAAGATCTTGGTCAAGGTCTTTTACAACTCCTCTTGAGAAGCTCTTGTAGATAAGAGGTCCTTGCATGATCTGGTACAGGTCCTTGTGAGAAGATCTTGTGGAGACCCCGTTTAAAAATCATCTCAAGAGGTCCTTGCATTCAGATCTTGCAGATGCTCTGCGTTGGTGTTTATATAAAAGGTCTTCTGGGATGTTCATGGGAAGTTCTTGTATGAAGATCTTGTGAGATCCTCTAATACAGTTCTCTTAGATGTCCTGCTGTGAGGTTCCGGTATGAGGTCCTGATGGGTAGACATATCATAGCATTGCTTCTTGTGCCAATGCAAGCTCCTGTTGCTGCAGTTCCAATAATCCTAACCTGATCTGCTACTGTTCCATAGCTACTGTTGCTTGTTTCAGGGACATTGACTTCCAACCCCCCCCACACTGTTTGGGGTCTCTTGCCGGTGCAATTAGACACAGCAAAATGGTGATTTAGCCAGCAATGGACTTTATTTGGAATTTCCCGGTTTGTCCACAATCAGGGTACCCCATCAAATGGGCATTCTTGATAAATGAGAAAATGCAAGCTTTGTTTTTAATTTGACATTTAGTGGCTCAATATTCACCAGCTGAGCTGGGGTTTGGGGGCCTATCAAGCAAAAATAATGGGGATGGGGGTTTGATCTGGACAAATGGGGAATCAATCACCATGGGTAGCTTATATTTTGGTTTTATTGTTTGCCATTTTGATGGTGATACACGAGCTTAACCAGCTAAACATGGTGAGCCAGGGCCAGGGATGGGAGGATGAACAGTGTACTGACCATCTGTCCCTTCTTTAGTGGCACTGGCCGCTAAAGCGGGTGCCACGTGTTTGGGTTGTGCCGCGTGTCCCATATGTTTGGGCGTTGGTTATCACTTTTTGAGAAGCACGGGAGACGATTGTTATGGTTCATTTCCATAATTCTTAATCGTATACCGTATATCTTCATATTGCCGTACATTGTTGATGAATGTCCCAATGCTATTAGATGTTATCAGTTGACATCTCATTTTTGTTTGGTTTTGCAAGATTCTCGTAAATGCATATTTTAATATTGTCCGATTCATCTCCCATGGTCGTTGATTCCTATGTCCCTCTTTCTCTACAGATTATAGTCTCCGCATTTATGGTACTCGGAACAACCCCCAATCTACATACACATACACATACATCTACACACCTATGGATCTATAATTATATACATACATTATACACATACAATATATAAATACTATATATATATATGCACACATGCAATCTTTACATACATTATTGACTTATATACATGATATACGTGATATACATTATATAATTATATACATCATTCACATTACATACCTTACATACATCATATGCATTATATACATGTCTACGCATGAAAACATAAACACATGTCATGTAATACACAATAAACATGTATATAGACATGAATATGCATTTTTACAGAGCCATGATGAAAACCATAGTCATCATAATCATTATTGTTGTTATTATTTTTTTAACTATTATTTATTAGTACTGTATATGTACAGATCTATGGACATGCAACGGTTGCTGTTTCCTCATCTCCCATTGGGTGCTGAGGATGTGGGTGAGCTGCTGGAGGCGGTGGACACGCCGGTCTTCGAGAAGTCTGCAGGCTGATGACTTGGTAATTTAATGGTGATTTAATGGTGATTTAATGGTGATTTAATGGTGATTTAATGGTGATTTAATGGTGATTTAATGGTGATTTAATGGTGATTTAATGGTGATTTAATGGTGATTTAATGGTGATTTAATGTTTAATGGTGATTTAATGGTGATTTAATGGTGATTTAATGGTGATTTAATGGTGATTTAATGGTGATTTAATGGTGATTGATTTAATGGTGATTTAATGGTGATTTAATGGTGATTTAGGATGGTGATTTAATGGTGATTTAATGGTGATTTAATGGTGATTTAATGGTGATTTAATGGTGATTTAATGGTGATTTAATGGTGATTTAATGGTGATTTAATTTAATGGTGATTTAATGGTGATTTAATGGTGATTTAATCGTGATTTAATGGTGATTTAATGGTGATTTAATGGTGATTTAATGGTGATTTAATGGTGATTTTTAATGGTGATTTAATGGTGAATGGTGATTTAATGGTGATTTAATAGTGATTTAATGGTGTTTATGGTGATTTAATGGTGATTTAATGGTGGTTTAATGGTGATTTAATCGTGATTTAATGATGATTTAATGGTGATTTAATGGTGATTTAATGGTGATTTAATGGTGATTTAATGGTGATTTAATGGTGATTTAATGGTGATTTAATGGTGATTTAATGGTGATTTAATGGTGATTTAATGGTGATTTAATGGTGATTTAATGGTGATTTAATGGTGATTTAATGGTGATTTAATGGTGATTTAATGGTGATTTAATGGTGATTTAATGGTGGTTTAATGGTGATTTAATGGTGGTTTAATGGTGATTTAATTGTGATTTAATGGTGATTTAATGGTGATTTAATGGTGATTTAATGGTGATTTAATGGTGATTTAATGGTGATTTAATGGTGATGGATGGTTGGAACTCGGTGGCTTGGGAGTCTGACACGGAGGGTGTGAAAACTGAAATGCGGGCTGAAAGCAAAACCATATAAGATACAGATCATGTCGATTCATGTGGCTAGCAGGAAGATTAGAGATTTCTCCTTTTGAGTGGATGTCCTGCATTTCTGAGACCATGGTCCAATGGGTCCATGGACCGACATGATACCTCTGATCTACATAGGAGAGGTGGATGTTTATCCGGTTTATCCATGTTTATCCACTTTCAATCAGCTGGTGCCAGGACTTCTCCGATTGCAGTTGAGAGCGCAAAAGGAGAGGGCGGAATCTTTGAGAATCGCAGCAGTGGCACCATTTTGGGTGTGTCTGAAAATGGGGCACGCCAAATTGATGTACAGAATTTTCAAAGGGAACATTCATGATTAGAACCATTGGATATAAATATTGGTGTATAAATATGTATAATATTGGATATGATGTCCCATTGAATTTGGATAATCTTGGGTAACTCATAAAAACCATTATAACCCTTGGATTTTGGTATTTTTCCCCACATTTTCTTGGCAACCATGAGGTATGCATTTGGCGTCAGGACAACCTGGTGGGATTCGCAACCTTGAGGAACGAAGTGGGGTTTCTCAGGTGACCGTGCAGCCCAAAGTGACAGAGAACTGAGGTTTTTGACGGCCCTTACAAAGGTTAAAACAGGTGCATTTCATTTCAACCGAACTGGTGGGTTGCCCCGTTACCAAGACTACCTCAACCACATCACCCATCTCATGAAATCTGCAAGGCCTCCCTAGCCTCTATGGACTCCGTATTTCTGTGAGTCAAGTCATGTCAAGTCCTTGCGCAAAGAAAGAAATTGAATGCTTAACCCGAAACCTTGTACAGTTGGACAAAAATTGACCCGTAATTTTTGTTTGACACAAACAAATACACAAAATAGCCCAGCCCTGCTTGAAGAAACTTTGGCCCCATTGAGGGCACTGTCTTCCTGCAGCCCTTGCTGGATGACATTGAGAAAAAGCCTCCTGCGAAGTCCGTAGCGAAGATGTTGGGATACCCAATAGGCAGCAGGTTTGATGTGTTTCGCTTCTTGGGGCAGTCGTCTCCCCTACTTGTACATTGGGTACGGTTTTTTCTCAATGGTTTGCCAACATGTTCTGAAATGCTTAACCTGGAGCATCCAACAATCAAACATGGCTGGTTGGATATTTCGGTGGAAATTCAGATGATTCACCTTTTGAACAAAATGTTTCTTGTTGCCAGGCCAGATTGCTGGATGGTACTGTGAACCCAGGATTCATGACCCGCTTGTGGATTCATATGGAAGGTGCACCTCCCAAAGGGAGAAATGACTTTTCAAATCTTTTCAAAATGTTGCTCCTTTTTTTCCGAGGGCGCCTGAGCGTAGGGTTCTTCCAAAAAAAGAAGCTGAGATAATACGTTTTCACTACATCTTCACACCTTCACACCTTCACATCTTCACATCTTCACCCTTCACATCTTCACATCTTGCATCTTCTCTCTATCTCTCTCTATCTCTCTCTATTATCTTCTCTATTCTCTTCTCTATTCTCTTCTCTATTCTCTTCTCTCTTCTCTCTTCTCTCTTCTCTCTTCTCTTCTCCTCTCTTCTCTTCTCTCTTCTCTCTTCTCTCTTCTCTCTTCTCTCTTCTCTCTTCTCTCTTCTCTTCTCTCTTCTCTTCTCTCTTCTCTTCTCTCTTCTCTTCTCTTTTCTC
>CAMXCT020001094.1:61783-147735 GCA_947184155.2 Cladocopium goreaui
TTCTCTTCTCTTCTCTTCTCTTCTCTTCTCTTCTCTTCTCTTCTCTTCTCTTCTCTTCTCTTCTCTTCTCTTCTCTTCTCTTCTCTTCTCTTCTCTTCTCTTCTCTTCTTCTCCTTCTCTCTCTCTCTCTCGTCTGCTAATTTCTCTTCTCTCTTAAGGCGGGGGCGGTCGCCACGAACGATCGCGAAACGCAACCGTTTTGCACGAAATGAGGGTCGATCGTCAAAAACTGAAGGAAAATTGCGATTTTGAGAGTTCCCACGCAACCCTTTCGCAAGAAATGAGGGTCGATCGTCTAAAAACTGAAGGAAAAATTGCGATTTTGAGGGTTCCCGCGCAACCCTTTCGGACGAAATGCGGGTCGATGGTCCAAAATTGATGTAAAATTGTGATCTTGAGGTGTGTGTAAAAGCGTTTGTGTGTAAAAGCGTCAGTGTGTGTGTAACAGCGTCTGTGTAAAAGTGTCTGTGTGTAAAAGCGTCTGTGTGTAAAAGTGTCGGTGTGTAAAAGTGTCTCTCTCTCTCTCTGTGTGTGTGTCAAAGCATCTCTGTGTGTGTGTAAAAGCGATCTGTGTGTGTGTAAAAGCGTTGTGTGAAAACGTCTGTGTGTGTAAAAGAAGCGCCTGTGTAAAAGTGTGTGTGTGTGTAAAAGCGCCTGTGTGTGTCAAGGAGTCTGTGTGTAAAAGCGTCTGTGTGTAAATCTCTGTGTAAAAGCGTCTGTGTGTAAAAGCGTCTGTATGTGAAAGCGTCTGTGTGTAAAAGTGTTTGTGTGTAAAAGCGTCTGTGTCACAGCGCCATGTGTGTAAAAGCGTCTGTGTGTAAAAGCATCTGTGTGTAAAGGCGCTTGTGTAAAATTAAAGGAGTCTGTGTGTAAAAGCGTCTGTGTGTAAAAGCGTCTGTGTGTAAAAACGTTTATGTGTGAAAAGGATGTGAAGTAGCTGCATGTAAAGGTGTCTGATGTAGAACTCTTTTTCTATCCTTTTCATACATCCTTCTTATGTTGTCTCGTAATATATTGTGTTGATACTATTCTTCGCGTCTTCGTATGATACATCTTTATACATCTTTAATATATTGTCTTGATATTAACACTGGAAGAAATTGCTCCTCTACGCTCTCCGGCCATCCGTCGTCTAGTTCAGAAACTAGGGGGTCATGAATCCTGAGCTCTTGTTAGCTATTTGGATGACCATCCTCATTAATGGAGACGAAACTTGCTGATTGCTGCAGGGCCTGCTGGGTTGGTTTGGCCCCATGCAATCACCCGAGGACCGAAAAGAAAGTTGCCTGAGGCGGCGCGGGCCGGCTAAGGCGGCTAAGGTGTGCAACCAAATCACGACGTGAAACGAAACATGAATCAACCATCATAGACTCTTAGACCATGGCTCGGAACCATCTTTAAGCATCTTTAAGCAATGGATCAGCTTAAGATCATCTGGCGCCCTTGAAATGTAAATGAAAAAACATTGAAATGCAAGGTGCGACATGCAGAGACATGCAGAGACATGCAGAGACATGAAGAGACATGGACGGAAAGTTGCTGAGACATGCCACTGAGTATGAAGGTTTCGCCACCTGACTCAGCGATGGGAGCACAAAAGGATGGACGGGATCAGCCATCGCAGCTGTGCCCTTTGGTGGTCATGGCAGCGTGGGATTGTCAGTATCCATTTCCATTTGTGCCATGGTTAAAATATGTTAAAATGATTTAAAATGAATATGTTAAAAGTTGGATTCCACATAGCAACATTTTTGGTCAAGGTCAATTTCATACAATTCAATATGCCCATGAATTACCCATGAATGATAAACATTGATAAACTATACACACATCTTTCCAGGAATCCTATGGTGTGATGACCAGTGGCCTCGCTTTTTGCAGCTTATTGGCCCAAAACCCCGGAGAGGTCGTTTTCCCTGCGGAGGTCGTCAGCTCTCAGCGGTGTCTCTAAGGGTAAGAAGCCTTGAAGCCATTGATTGATATACCCCGTGCTACCGGGGATTTAGAATGGCCAATCGAATATATATATATATGTATATATATATACATATATATATATATATATACAGTATATATATATATATACATTGTATATATATATATATATACATAGATAGATAGATAGATAGATAGATAGATAGATTCCTACGATTACCATTCTTGAATAGATGGATGGTTTAGGGCCCATTTGATGACCTGGTTATGTCCATCCAGGGCCCCAGATAACGGCATAGGGTTGGCCATTTTTTTTCTGATCCCTCATCCCCAGGGTGACAAGCATCGCTGTCTGAAGAGCAGGTGGAGTAGTATGTGTTTTACCCCGTTGCGGCAAACATATAAATGGAGGTTTCCTGAACTGGGGGTACCTCTAAATCATCAATTTTAATCGAAATTTTCTAAACAATCGATTTTGGGGTACCCTCATTTGAGGAAACCATAATTTATGTATATATATATTATATAATATTATAAATTTATATGTGGTATATATATATATATACATAGATAAATACATTATATATATATATATATTCATTTGCAGTTGCCACCCATGGCATGCCCGTTATGCGGTCATCAGGCCGCAGCCATGGCCCAGATGGCAATGGGCTTTGGCATGTCTCAGCAGCTCCAGCAGCAGCAGATGATGCAACAGCAGATGCAACAGCAGCAACTGATGCAGCAACAGCAGATGCCGCGACCTCAGTGCTGCAGATGTGGAGAACCGGGAAACACCAAGAGAGTCCCTTGACATCCGAAAAATTGGAGGCTACCTGCTTGGTGGATGATGAACCCCAATGGCTTTGATCTTTTGAGGGAGGTTGAAGTGACCAAGCAGCTACACTCCGGTGAGGCAAATGATGCAGCCGCAGGTGAACCAGCAGCAGCTCTTACAGTCGCTTCGTGGCATAAATTGCGATGGAAAATAGGCGAGGAAGCACCAATCAATGTCCGTTCATCTTGGGAAACCATGAACATCATTACTTTCCATCGCGACAAATCGCATTTGGGATTGAAGATGAACAAACTATAACCCATGTATGCTATATATGGTAACATTTACCATCAATATACCCAAATGTTAGCATATATACCATACATGGATCCTATGGGTAATGTATACTAACGTATATGAATGCTCTTTCCACATATTTGGCCGGATCCATGGACGGAAAATAGATCCCGTTCCAAGGCAGCAACTTCAGCAACAGCTGGGCCAACAGCAGATGATGCAGCAGGTGCCAAACCAGAGCCTTGGCTCTTCCGACGGCTGTTAAATGGCTCATGAAAACCTGTAAAAAACGTGACATATTCATGAATTTTCGGGATGATCGTTGTGAATCGCTGTGTTTCTGGCCATCTCTTCATATCTCTAAAAGAAATCTGCGCATTTCTGAAATGCATTTTGGATATTTTGGGGATGTTGAGCCACAACGCAGGGCCAATGGTGGTTTACCCAATTGGGCAGGGATGAAAAAAGCAAAAGGAAACTGTTCAGGCAATGAACAGCAGCGAATTGACCGACAAAGCCGGTTTGACCAGAGAATATGGTTGATTAGTACTGTAGGATGGATCTACTGTATAATAACTAACACCAATACATCTTGAATCTTAATTATATTGAATCTTGACCTCACATCTTGAAATCCCTCAATTACAATTAATCTTAACCTCTAGAGTCATGTTAGAACTTCCGGTGCTGAATTCTTCTTGGATCGGTGTTGTTTGTCCTGCTGGGCCCTGGAAGCTGTTCGGTTTGCCACGTCCTCAGATCAAGTCATCAAGGTCAGTTGATCCCTTAGGCATTTCCAACCGCAGCAGCAGATGTCGCAGATGCACCAGCAGCAGTTGCAACAGCAGCTGCTACTTGGCATATTCAGTTCGCTGATAATAGGCGTGGCTGACCTAGGATCTCACAAAGGGAATTCTGAAGCCAAGTCTCTCAAGATGTATTCAAGATGTGCCAATACCATCCCTATGAGACCATCTATCGGGGGATGAGCGTCCATAACAGCCACTTTTTTTGCCATTCACCAGGGACACCAGGGTTCTGATCCATTCCCATGATTCCCCATTGACCTTTCGATCGATCTTGCCATCTTTCTCAGGCAGATGCAGCTGCAACAGCCACAATCGATGGGCCAAGCACAAAATCCCATGATGCAGAGGATGCAGTCGGTAGGAGCCACTGCTCCTTCTCAGCCGGTGCAGGCCGTGATCCGTGAAGCCATTGGCGGTATGGGAAGGCTGCGCAACCAAAATGGGACTTGAAGGATCCAAAATAGGGTTGTAAAATGGTGAAGATTTATATAGCAGCCACATATGGATCTTAAACATTAAACAAACCAATATAGTCTAGTGATGTCTAGTTTCTAGTGTTTTTATGCGCGTGCGACCAACCAGAATTGGGTTGAAACATGTGGCTCTCGGAAGAACCATGGGTAACTCCTGAGGGTTTTTGATTTTCTACATGGCAATCTTTGTTGTCAAAGCAGGTTGCAATGGAAGTCTGACTGTTGCGACTGCCAGGCTGGCAATACACCAGCAGGGTGGTTGGCTCAGAGACTGTCCGATTTGGCTGGGAAATTGGGTGTGGTTCAAATTGTCAAGTGCCCCAACCCGCAGATTGGTTGAAAAGGCGCGTCTCAAATTTGCGATATTTTTTGATGTTTGGATTCCATGTCTTTGTAGAACCCATCCACATTGGTTGTAGATAACAGCTTCAGCCCAATGGCTCCACTTAATTCAGCCTCGTGTCACTTGGCACTCAGGTCGCAAAGTGTAGCCATGAGCCCAGTTCGCTGAGTCATCAATGACCCGGTCAAACCACAGGGCCCCCAAAAAAAGGACCACTGGGGCGATCCATTGCCCAGGCTTCTGGGGCCTTGCCGGGAGCATCGGCCTACACTGTGATCTCCAAGGGTGGCGATCAGAGTGAAGTGGTGATCAGGTGAGGCGACCCATCTCCTTGGGATGGGCAACGACAATTAAGCCACATCCAATCTACTCAGATCAAAGCGTGGAAGGCGGATGAAGGCGGCACAAAGGAAAGAAGAATGAACACATCTTAAGTCAAAGTCCATTCCCAGAATCGTCTCTTCAAACGCCAGTTGTCCACCTTTTCTTTCAGTGCGACCGAAGGACCTTGCTGGGTGACTACGTCGAGAAGGGTGTGAACCACGGCCGGAAATTCTTCCAGAAGACACCCAACAAGTCTTCGTCAAGCTGGCAGATCTTGGGGATGATGCATGTTGAACTTTAGTTGGCATGCCACTTTATGATACTTCATCATGAGTGTGTTGAGGATGAGGGATGGACAGGCCCCGGAAGGGGATACCAGGAGAAACCAAGAAGGTTTATTATGACTACATTCCTAGAATCAACCATGAAATTGCGATTTGTTTGGGGATGCCCCAGCTGTTGATTCGCAATACATACACTGGCGTAGTTAGGGATGCTGTTTGTATAGTAGTGACCTGCCAGGGGTGACCTTGTGGAAGTTTTCCTCTACTACTGGGACAACCGCGACGGTCCCAATTTCGAAGGTGTGGACATGTGCGGACTGATGGGGAGAAACTCGAGTCCAGTCTGCTGAACGCACATGCTGCAATGATCGAAGCATCTAAAGTTCATCAAAAACAGATTGGTTGTTGAATCCGCAATGAAGCCAGTTAGGTTATCACCCCCTATATATCATATATCATATTCGATTCAATGAATCAATCATATTACATATTGTTGATTTTCCACCACCTAAGCATGAGACAGCGACCCCCTATCTTCAGGCTGGTGGTTTGGCAACAAACTCGGTGGGACGCAGGCGGGGACTGGTGGCCCGAATTTCGAAGTGTTGAGCCCCTCTCGAAGTGGAAACAAACACCTGACTGGAGGTCCTACCAAAAACATAGAGACACAGAGACCTGAATTCCAGGACTTCTTTTTCTTTATGAAAAATCATTTGAACGCTTCACACTCGTTTTTTTTTCAGGTCTGGTCGCACTGCGCCGACAAGGGCCTTGTTCCACCATCACTGGGATGGAAAATCCCCTGGGATGGTCAAGTGGGATACCCCAGCTGGGAATACCTGTGGTTAGGGGGATACCATGGTGATCCATGGTATATCCCCAGTCTACAGAGCCATTTGAACATGGGGTTTAATGGGACAATTTCCACGTAAATGGTGGTTTCCCAAAAATGGGGGGTGTACCCTGAAATCATCAAAAATTAGATACTTTTAGTATTAAAACCTATGGATTTGGGGATCCCCTATTTTAAGAACCCCCAAATCGGAGATTTTTCATGTTTGATTACCGGAGGGTAGATCTTTTGAAGGAAATTGCTAGATAATGCTAGATCCCCTGATAAACTGAGGAAGCAGTTCACTTTTGGGGGGTAAGGCCTTTAAATGGACGATTTAATGGAACGGATCAACATGGAGAGACAAATTGGAAGATGTGCCAAGAAAACTGAAGGATATTAACATATGGTGTACATTAATGTTAACATATATTAGCCATGTTAAGATTAATATATATATATATATTTATATTGATATATGTTAATATATGTTAACATATGATATATATACATTAATGTTAACATATTAATTAATATGTTAACATATATTAGCCATTGTTAGCCAATGGTCCCCGCCTTGAGGGACCACTGGCCTGCGCCAGGTACGACCAACTTTGCAGGTGGGACCCAAGCACGAGATGGACCGCAAGGCGCCCAAAATCATCCAAGCATTGGTGCTTTTCCATGGGGAAGCCAATGATTTTTTTGATGTTTTTTGGGTATTCCAATTTTGAGATTTACATATGTATATTATGTATATGTATATATATATAATAATTACATGCATATAGCAATCCCCAAAAGGATAGAAAAGAACCATTCTACTAAGATAGTGATGATGTGCTTTTCTATTTTTTTTGGGACACTATATACACACACATATATCATATATAATATAATAATATAATATAATAATATAATATAATAATATAATATAATATAATATAATATAATATAATATAATAATATAATAATATAATATAATATAATATAATATATAATATAATATATAATATATAATATATAATATAATATATAATATATAATATATAATATATAATATAATATAATATATAATATAATATATAATATAATATAATATATAATATATAATATATAATATAATATAATATAATATATAATATAATATAATATATAATATAATATAATATATAATATAATATAATATATAATATATAATATATAATATATAATATAATATATAATATATAATATATAATATATAATATAATATATAATATAATATAATATAATATAATATATAATATAATATAATATAATATAATATAATATAGTATAATTGTATGATTTTACACAATATTTGTGAAACTTTGTCCACTTGTGCTGGCTAGTGGTTTCAAAGTGAATTTTGAACGTTGTGACCATTTTGTCCGTGCTGTCCGACCATCCATCAATGGGAGTATCCCGTTGGTTCGGGTCTCTGCCATTTTTCAGGACAGACCAATCACCAAGTTTGTCTATTTGGTAGTCTATGATAGAGCCCCGCACAAGTTTGCAATACCCATTTTTTCCATACTCATCTGCCCATGTTTGTTGGAATAGGGTGATATGATCGCCAAATCAATAGGTAAATTTCCCATGCTTTTCAGGCCCAAATCCAAAATCCAGCGGTGTCTTCCCGTGTCAGACATCCAGAATGGTTGGATGACAATCCCATTCCTATTTGTTTATGATCTACAGCGGTATGTATACTATGACCAATATGGCATCTCATTTCTATGTTGATGTTCACAAAAGATTATAACAACACTTCTTTACAATTGTGTACAATTGTATACACATGAACAAAGGGCCGTGGACCCATGACCCATGCTTCTTGATGATTGAGCTTGAGGTTATACGACCAAAATCAACAGGGACAACTACCAATACATGTCAGACTATGTCAGTCATTGATGGATCGGCAACACCTTTGTTGGTTTTTGGTTCCAAATGGTTCTGCTACCTGCTACCTGGTTCAACAGAGATTGTTTTCTGTTCACGGATTTATGATGGACCCCCAACTGCCCCAGAATTGGCTTAAGGGAAAATCTACTTGAATGGCCTTTATTGCAATGGTCCAAAATACGTCGCTTTCCCTTCAATGCTCCCTTTTCATCAACCTATTGGTTTCGTTACCAAACACGGCCTGCACCGATGCCACCGTGGCACCGGTAGGAAGCGGAAGAGAAACTGAAGTCCATCAGCGCAGACGTGGCCAAGGTGGACTCGGAGGCCAAGCAAGCCATGCAGCAGGCAGGGTGACCGGTTTTTGCCGGTGATGCTTGGAATTCCAAGGCTGAAGGTGGATGGGAAATGGTGGATTATCCCATTTTTGCCGGTGATGCTTGTCCAGAAATGGTGGATTACCCAAAAAAGCCTAAATTATTCATGGTGAAACCAGCTTATTGGAACCTCACTTTCCCATAGTTTTCCCATGATTTTCCCGTAGTTTTCCCATGACTGTTCACCGGAGAAGATCTGCCCTGGGAGGCCACCACCTTAGCGGGCAACATGAGCAACAGCCACCTGCTGTCGCAAGCGGAGCAGATCCTACTCCCTCACTCCAACGCCATGATTGAGGTGGGGACCCGGTGGGGAAGGTGGGAAGACCCCAGAGTTTACTGGTAGAATCCAAGTAAAATAGGGGAACATGACAGGACTTTTTAAGAGTTTTTTTTTGGGGCCGTACAAAAAAGCCAAGTTGTTTTCATTGAAAGAATTTATAGAAAAACACGACAACAGATAAGATAGCACATGGTTCATGGTTAGTATAGCATTCATATGGCAGTGCGTCAAAACCTTGTACCCCTGTAGTTCACATCAAAATAGCTGGTAAATGGATGTTCATCCCACTAAAAATGTATCTATAGGTATTGACCCATCCCCATATGAATATCGCCTTGGTTGGAGCCCTGAGGTCCAGAAGAAGTTGGCCGAGGGCCAGCGAGGTCAGCAGGGTGAAGTGGCACGGAGCTTCGTGCAGTTGGCCAACCAGCTGAGGTCAACCATGGGGCGGCTTGGGGAGCCATGGGGAACCATGGGGAACCATGGGGAACCATGGGGAATCATGTCATGATGCTGGGTTATGTAGTGCCTAAGCTGGCTGTAAATCTTAGCAATTTGACAAAAATTGTTTTAAAGAAACGATTCAGTGTTGCCAATAGGAATCATCTCTTGCTTCAAATCGATTCCCAATGTTGACCCAAAATCGGATCTTGCGAGAAGTTGCAACAACAACACCAGGAATGAGAATCCTTCAATCAACTTTTACATCTTGGACAGGGAATTTCAAACTGATTTGAGTCTGTTGCTGAGGAATCCCGCTCTGGACCTCTGACATTGTTGCTGCAGGATGACGCAGGGAAACCTGACCAATCTGCAGAACAAGTACCGCAACGCCAGAAGCCAGGCAGGGTCCGGTGGTCACTTTCGCAGTTGGTCGCTGGAACAGAAGTGACTGGGGATACTGCTCGCCCAGGATCTGAAAGTTCCCCGTATGTCGGTTTGGCAGGGCATTTGCGCTGCAATGTTAAATTATTCAATTCCTTTGAACATGTTGAAACGTATGTATGTTTGCCCTCGCCAGATTTGGTTCAAGCAAGTCCACAGTCAACTTGTTGAAAAGAAGTCATGAGAAGAAACCCCAGCCCTGACCTCTCTCTTCCCT
The DNA here is from genome assembly GCA_947184155.2 of Cladocopium goreaui. Classification (NCBI taxonomy): domain Eukaryota; class Dinophyceae; order Suessiales; family Symbiodiniaceae; genus Cladocopium; species Cladocopium goreaui. Next base: position 71,550 of record CAMXCT020001094.1, read on the forward strand.
CAAGATTCAAACTCCTCACACACAAACACACAAAGCACCTTGTTTTGTGCCTTAAACCTGAGTGTGGATCTCTTAGAGGTATGATCCCAAGTATTTGACAGGTTTTACGGACGAATCATTGTGGTGATAGTGGCCATCAGGGACTTAGTGATTCATTTTGTTAGTACAAGGATTCCTCAGCACGAAAAGCACTGCAAGATGAAGCTGACGCATGGCCTTTGCAAGATTGGCCTGCCCGCACTTTGGCTCAGCTTGGTCGCTTCGTATGTGGCTGCCCCATGCAAGTTGATCGAGGAATCCAGCTTCACCATGGCCTTGTTTGCTTGTCAGAGCTTGGAGGGTCTACCAGCTGAGCTTCCCACTTTGACTTTGGTGTTCTGCTTGGTGCTGTCCTTGGTGCTGGTGCCGGGAACAGTGTTGACAGTATCATCTTTGCAATGGAATTTTCTGCTTCATAGTGTTGGCATCATCACGCTGGCGGCTTGCATTGTGAAAACTTTCCTTCTAAAGGTGATGAAACCCAATTTAGTGCTGAAGGAAAGCTTAGTCTTCACAGGTATCGTAACAGGAAGGGCCGCCGCTATCTATCTTGGCATGATGTTGCTGGGGATCTCCAGGCGGTCTATAGTATCAGACTGGCATGGATTAGACTACCCCAACCTCATTGCCTTTCACCGGGTCGTGGGCTGGTGGGTACTGGCCATGAGCATTTTACACTCGCTGGCGTTTGGCTTCTACTACCTTCAGAAGGGTGGATGGTTTGAGGTGTGGCAGGCTTGCTTGCCAGTGGCAGTCAGCTGTAGAGGGCCTGAGGAGCGAGATTGCTGGAACATCCTTGGGCTTGTCAATGGCTTTGGGGTAGTTGCAACCGCAGTAAGCATTTTGTTGGGAATCTTCTCGCAGCAGTTGGTGCGTCGTGGTTTCTACAACCTCTTCTACTTCACTCATTTGGTCTCATCATTTCTGTTCATGCTCTTCTGCGCCTTGCATGACTTCTCCATGGTCATTCTGATGTTTCCTGGCCTTGTGCTCTATGTGAGAGATCGATCCACTGGCTTGAGATCCCGCGACGAGAGCACAGAGGTGACGGTCAGAATCCTATGCAGCGAGATGTCACCGTTGGTGCTGTTGTCATGGAAGCCATCTGCCAGTGGATCGCATCTGTTGCCAGGCACGCGCTGGGTTTATCTGCGGGAGAAGACCATTTCCGGACTTCAGTGGCACCCATATTCGATCATTTTTCATGGGGACCGGGCATATATCTTGCTGAAGGGTGTGGGGGATTGGTCGAGGTCACTGTGCAACTTGGCGACATCTGGAGATACAGTGAGACTGGGTATCGAAGGTCCATATGGCAAGCCCATCTGTAACAGTACAGGTACCTTGCAGGAAGAGCGTGCACTGCTGCTGCTGGCAGGTGGTGTTGGCATTTCTCCCTTCATTGACCTGATTGCTGCTTTGCCGGATCAGGGCCGCTGGCAGCGAGTAAAGCTGGTCTGGGCAGTGCGTGGTGAAGAGTATCGTGGCCTTGTGAATGCCATTGATTTTCAATCTCTGAGCCAGAGAGCTCAAATTTCGATTTTCATTACATCGCCTTTGGCAGTGTCTGAAGCGGGCTTCCACTTGAACGAAGGAAGGATAGGATCGGCAAGGCAGTGTGAAATACGTTCAGAAGAGGGCCACAGGCACAGGGTTTCAAAATGCAGATACATCCATTTGCTGGAAATCATTCCACCAAATACATGTATATAATTATATATATAGTATATATAGAGATGTATAGAGCTCCTTCAAGATCCTTGCTCCGCATTTTGTTCCTTCCATTCTTTTCTGGCAATATCATGTAATGTCCCCTATGTCCGGCCAATTTATTAATCTACCATTTACGATTTTTAAGGATCCCAAAGCTGAACCCTTGAGGCCAGATGGGCGCTGGAACCTTGCCCTGATCATTGGAGGTGCAGTGGCTGCAGATTTCCTTGCGCACAGCTGGGCTACCAGGGCTGTGTATCTGGTACGCAGTTTTATGGCATGGGCATTGCTGATGCGAGTGGTGCCTATTCTGCTGGTTGCAACAGCAGTTCTGCTGATCAGCATGGCCTTGATGGTGATCCCAAGGTGTGTCAGATACCTTTGCAGTGTCAGATACCTTTACCAGACCCAGCTTTTGGACCAGGGACATTCGTTCCCGGACAGAGGGCGGGTGGAGGGATTGGCCGGAAGAGAGATTTCAGGATTGGGACAATCTCTCAGCGTCCAACATGGAAAGTTAGATTTGCATTCTCTTGTTGAGGCAGAGGCACAGCTGGGCCCAGTAGAGTTAAAAGCTTGCGGTCCAGAGCGCATGCTGTCTGCGGTCACATCCACAGCACGATTGCTTAACAGCCGTGGTCATGAAATTGCCTTGGAAAACTTGGAGGCAGAACTTTGACTTCCGGGTCCTAGTGCTAAATTTGTAGTACGACTCCTGTAAGGTACTTGCTCCGTCAAGAGCAGGAGTTGGACAACTCTGCTTGGAATATAATTCTCCCGTTGTTTTCTCAGATGCAAGAGTTTTGAGATTCCATTTTGTTTCAGACAACGGTTGGACACCAACAGTTATGTTTGAACATTGTCTCTGCGTTTTTTTGCTGTTTGAATGTTCTTAGCGAATATCTATCTTCCAAAAAAAAGGTTGGAATTTGTGAAATTCTAAGTGCGAGTTGTCCACAAGAGTGGTTTCCTGACGCATGTAACACAGTTTCTCATGTAAGTTCCATCAGGCAAGTTCGGTCCAATTCCTGCCCCCGTTGGCCCGTTGCCTGTCAATTTCGATTGAAATTTGTAAACCCTGCAGCCAAGTACAGTCCATGGCAGCAACCGAGGTTTCCGACTTGTGAGCAAGTCATGCTTGCAGTCTGCAGCATCGATTTTGTAAATAATTACCCTCTGGTGAACTAACATAGCAATGGAAAATCACCGTTCTTAATGGGAAAATCCACTATAAATAGCCATTTTCCATTGCTATGTTAGTTCACCAGAGGGTATCTCCATTGACGTTTCTGCATTTTTGCCAGGTGAATTGTTTGAGGGGTGTTTTTTTTGAGATTTCCAGTAGCTTGGGCTCCCTGCAACAGGGTGTACAAGCGAAGCGCAATAGGAAAATGGGCATCCATCGAAGCTCGAACGTGCCACCCGAAACTTTCCCAGCTTTTGTTAATCTTTTTTGATATATCTATATAATTTAATATTGAGGAATCCAAATCATAGCTTGGAACGATTGGCATGATGCACTTGCCTGCACCTGAATCCATGTGCCGCTGCCGTTTTACATTTCATTCGAAATACTAGGCCTAAAGCCATTTATGCTGCTACGCCTGCGCCGGAAAAGCTGCTAAGCGAGCTGTTGCAGCTTGGAAACTTCAGTGGCACCGGAGCCGTACTTTGCGATCTTGGGGCTCTTTGCGCTTTTGCTGCTGCTGCGCTGACTCCGATCTCTTTGCAAGTTGGACTTCAACTAGGTTCTAAAGAATTTGGCCGGCAATCCACGCGGTGACCTGGCAACGTTCTTAAGGATCGAGGGTGCGGTCCTTGTCTTCACCATCTACAGCTGGCAAGCGCCTTAGTCTGTGGCCGGTTGGAGACTGAATTCAACCTTTTTGCTGATTTTGTGTTTCATCTCCCGAAGGGGAGCCAAATTCAAGTCATGGGAGATGCAGAGAGGGACCAATCTGGAGGTGCCTGGTCTCGCGTTCCAGTTTGGGACGGATCGCCACAGACGTGGCGAGCTTTCCAGAGAGAAATGAAATGGTGGACTAGCAGCCTGGACTTAGAAGGAACGAAGAAATACAACCTTGCTGCACGTTGGTTGTTGAGACAGTCAGGCGTAGTTCGCCAAAGAGGTGAAGAGTTCAATCCAGATGAGCTTGAGTACCAGAAGGAGGTTAAAGGTCAAGATCCACAGGCAGGTGACGAAGTTGTCATTACGCCTGAGGACCCGCTGAGCGGCTTGACAAAGTTGCTGAAGGCGTTAGAGGGCATCAATGGCAAAACAACACTTGACAAACGTGGAGAGCTGAGAAATTTGTTTTACTTGGAGCTGAAGAGAAAACCAGGTGAACGCATAGCTGAGTTTTGCTCCAGATTTAGAGTTTCTCTTGCAGACCTCAGAACGGAGGGAGTGACCTTGCCTTCCGGTGAAGTTGGATGGTTTTTCAAGACAAAGCTTGGTCTTGACCCGCTGCGAGTGCAACTCCTGGAAACAGCCTTGTCAGGCGCTGAGGAGTACGAGACGATCGAACGTGAGGTTCTTCGACTTTTCAAAGATCTGCATTCTCAGGATCCGTTGGTGCGCAAGTCCTTTGGAGACAGCAACAACAAGGGTGGTTCCTTGATGCAGAGGTTTTTGACTTCACAGAATCCTTCAAGCAAGCCCTCGTCCTATGCACCTTCGATGGCTAGCTCTGTGCCGAGGTCTCACAAGACTTCGACGACTTCTGGATCAAGCAGGTTCAGTGGTTTTAGAAAGCCTTTCCCGGCCCGACAGGCCATGGTTTCTGAAGCAGAGGACCCTGAACCTGATGAGGAAGCAGAGCTGTTGGAAGATGAGAATGAGGCTGAACCGAACTTGGAGGACATGCTGAAAAGTGAAGCCGAAGCTCTTGCGGCTGAGTTGGATGACGCTGCAGACAACGGCGTCGATGCCACGACCTTGCAGGAGATAGAAGAATCAGTTGAAACCGCAGCTGAAGCACTCCTCACCATGAAGGAGGCACGAACGAAGTTGCAGGAAGTGAAACGTGATCGGGGTTACCTGAAACCAGCAGATGGTACCTCGAAGAACAACCCAAAGAAGACTGCCAAGAACCCATGTTTCGATTGCGGCCTTCCAGGACACTGGGCTGGAGACCCGGAATGTGGCAAACCTGGACAAGGCCTTGCAAGGAAGTCTTCGTTGAAGAAACCCGGCAGCCGACATGTCAAAGTGGTTGAAACTTTGAATACAGAACATGTGGATGAAGCGGAAGGTGAAAGCCATGAGGTGCTCACCGTGTCGGCTCAACCTTTGTCCCAGTCCTTTGTAGCTGCACTTGAAGATGCCCACTCCGTGACAAAAGAAGCGCTGATTGCACAGCTGGCAGAAGACAAACGTCTTGTTGGAGCTTTGGATTCGGCATGCAACAGAACATGTGCTGGACCGGATTGGTTGAAAGGGTATCTTCATGGACTTCAATCTGCACCAGAAAGCATTAGGAGCCTAGTGACCTCAAAGCCTGAGCATGAAACCTTTCGTTTTGGAAATGGCGGCACCAAAGTGTCGGACATGCGATGGAGATTGCCAACAGTGATAGGAGGGAGGCTGTTTTGCTTTTGGTGTTCGGTGGTGCCAGTTCCATCACTTGGTCTTCTACTTGGCCGTGATTTTTTGGAAAGTATTGGAGCTGATCTGTCCTTTTCACGCCGTGAACTTTGCTGTGAACGTTTGGGGGCTGAGAAGATTCAACTGAAACAGCTGGCTGCAGGACATTACCTACTGCCTTTGATTCCTGCTGCATGGCCAGGTGTGGGCTCTCAGCGTTGGCGTAGGATTGGACAAGATGGCATCATTGAGTTGCAGATGTCGACACCAGATTGGTTGAACTATTGTTTCAAGGGTCAACGTTCATTGAGGGTGGCAAAACATGACCATTTGCTCACAGAACACAGTGTACATGTGGGAAATTTGGTTTGCACCGTGATGTCAAGCCCTGTTTCTGGTCCTTCGGTTCAAGCAATTTCAATGCGCTCTTCTTCAGAGCACTGTGAACCGACTCCTTCCTCTACGACCAGGACGACATCAAGGACATCTGTGAGAAATGCTAGTGCCAAAGGTCGGCGTGCAGACCGGCAGATGGCGCCGAATGTTCCTCAAGCTGAACGAGCGCATGCTGTGGGCCGCAAGAGGCGTCCTGCTTTGGCTTTTACAAAGGCCTTTCTTGCGCTTTCTGCCCTTTCCATACCCCTCGACGTCATCAACAGACAAATGGTTGGAGCAAGCGCGCAAGCAGGTTTCAGCCGGGGTGATCTCAAAGCGCCATTTCAAGTTGGCGGTCGCCATGAAGCAGTTCACAATGGCCAATCTGGGAGAATGCATACACCTGAGAGGACGCATAGGCCTCAAATTGGCGTTCTGCGAGGATCCGACGGTGGAGGGCATGTTGCAAGCTCTTCCAATGAAAGGCATGGCCAACAAGATCCGAAAGGCCGTTCAAGCAGAAGCTGTGGCCGCAGCCAAACAGCTTGCCAGCGACAACAAGCGAGAAGCAGAGGCCCGGACCTTGATTGGGCCAAAGGGGGGACTTCCTTCACTACGAGGGGACTTGGTGAGACTTGCAGCCCTTCTCCAAGTGACTCTTGGAGACAAGGACACCATCGAGGTGATCAAAGAAAAGGTGAAGCCAATGGTGGCCATCCTCAAAGAGAAGCCTGTGCAGCCGACCGCTGCAAAGTCATCAGCCAAAGCCAAAGCTGCCAAGCCGAAAAGCCATCCCAAAGATGCGAGCGCTTCCTCAATGTCTTCAGAGGTGCGCCCACTGTCCGTTCTTCAAGATCAGGTGGCAAGCTTGACAGCACAGTTGGAAGCAATGAAAGCCTTGCTACCGGAACAGCACCAAGTGCCGGTGGTGGATCTCATGGAGGTGGATGCGAAATCGGAAGTGGAGTCAATGACTTCCGAAGATTACAAGCAAGTTCAAGAAGCGATGCTGGAGGATTGCTATGGAGAAGCCCTGAGAGCACAATACGGGAACATCGACCTGGTGGATCTGACACAGGAGCAGATCGAAGCAGTGGTGGATCCGTGAACTTCCCTGACTTCAATCCCTTGAGCTTGAACCAGAAGATCAAGAGCGGCCAGGCTCAGATGATTGCACAAGCCTGGCAAAAGCATGAAGCTGACCGTTTGAAAACCTCCTGGGGCCCAGCCAAGATCCGTGAGACTTTGGTTGCTGACTATGAGAATGATTTCTGGCATGCATTGACGGAGGAAACCTTCATCCAACCCTTGGTCTTTGATTTTGAGTCCTTTGCGGTTTCTGACGCCAATGCAGTTGAAAAGAATTCCAAGACTTCAAAGAATGTCAAGGTTTCTGAGTATAAGCAGTTTCCCAAGAATGCCAAAGTCCCATCGAATGTCAAGGTTTCTGCGAATGACCTGGCCACAAAGAATGTCAACCGTTCTGAGCCCTGTGCAGGCTCGTCGAAGGTCAAGCCGTTTGTCACAGAGGTCTACACGAGTGCTGAGAACGTCATGAAAGAGGCCAGAAAACGTGGACAATGTGGGGCAATCTATATCTTTGGAAACTGGTTGGAACTTCTTGGATGCCAATGACAGGTTCAAAGCCTACAACAAGATCAGAGATGAAAAGCCTTTTTGCGTGGTTTTAGCATTTCCTTGCAATGGTTTCAGCCCTCTTCAACGTTTGAATGGACTTCATCCCGAAAGAAAAGCAGAAAGAAGGGCGATTGGTCGTGAACTCATGAAGTTTGCTTTGGAAATAGCTGAACTGCAGATCAGAGAAGGTCGACATGTCATCTTAGAAAATCCTCGAGGCAGTGAAGCTTGGAATGAACCTGAGATGTTGCGTTTTCTTGAGGAGAATGAGCTCTACGCCGCTATCTTTGACCAATGCCGTTTTGGCCTCAAAAGCCTTTCTGGTTGGTTGCACAAGAAGCCAACGAGAGTGGTGAGCTCAAGTTCAGATGTTGCTGCGGAATTGGATGGAGTGACTTGCATGCGCAACCACCCTCATGCGCCAGTTCTGGGCGGCTCTCATGTGACAGCCCGTGCGGGCATCTACCCAAAGCCTTTGGCACGCGCCATGGTTAGGGGCCTTGAGAAGCAATTTGAACGAGAGTTTGCTCCTCGTGAAGCTCTTGCTGCCGAGATTGGAGAGGATGTTGAGGAGGAGGAATTGGCTTTTGAAGGCGGTGGATTGGTGATGCCTCAAGATGATGGCAGTGACGTGGAGGACGAGGTGGATTCAAAAGGAACTGCAATTCCTGTTTCTTCTGGCATGCGCGCAACAATCCTTCGACTTCACCAGAACACTGGCCACAGATCGGGCAAAAGGTTAGCCCGAGCCCTAGCCATAGCGGGTGCACCTGCAGAAGCAATTCAGGCGGCGAAACAACTTCAATGCTCAGTTTGCCAAGAGCGACAACCACCTCGTGCCCGCCGTCCTGCTTCTCTTCCTGTGCCTCGCGACATGGGTGACCAGATCCATGTGGACTTGCTGGAAGTTTTTGACACCAGCGAGAAGAAGTACGTAGTGGCCCATGCAACTGATGCCGCTACACGGTTTCAGATGGCTGAGATTTTGCCAGACAAATCAACCAAGTCTGTGGTGCGCTTCCTTTCTACCAGATGGATTGCAACATTTGGCCCTCCGAGAGTGATGGTCGTGGACCAAGGCAGAGAATTTGTGTCTTGGGAAATGGAGGAATATGCTGGAAGCCAATCCATTCTTTTGCACCACATCGCCGTTCAGGCGCCCTGGCAAAATGGAATTGCAGAAAGAAGCGGTGGAGTGTTAAAAGCACTTTTAGCAGCCATCGTTACTTCTCAAAGCGTCCTTGGACTTGAGGACATGCAGGTAGCTCTTGCCGAGGCGACATCAGCTTACAATGGCGACATCAATGAATTGGGTGCCTCTCCTTTTCAGGCAGCCATTGGACGTCAGCCTAGGATGGTTGGAGACGTGCTGGGTGGCATACAGACAAGGCTTGCAGAACATGGACTCATTGACTCCAAGCCTTCGCTGGCTAGACAGTTGGCCATGCGAGAAGTTGCCAAACTAGGAATGACCCGCCTTCACTTCAGCCGAAGTTTGCGGAAGGCAGAACTAGCACGATCCCGAAACCCAACCATTGAGCAGCTTCCAGAGCCTGGCACAATCTGCTACTTCTACAGGCCTTTGAAGTACAACAACAAGACAGCGCCGTCCAAGAAGAAGCTCACTCTGAAACGTTGGCACGGACCTGCACTTCTTTTGGCCATTGAAGGCAGAAGCTCTGGATACTTGACCTACAAGGGGCAATTGACCAAATGCGCCCTGGAGCACATTCGTGCAGCCAGCACGATGGAACAGATAGCTGCAGATTCTTGGCGTGAAGCCATAGAAGAAGCTGTTGAGGCTGCCACCTTGGACTTGTCGGCCCGTGGACTTCCTTTGGCCGATGGTGGCGATGGAACTGCTGTTCAACAACCAGCTGCTGTGATGCCAATGCCTGGCACTCCTGCCTTCTTGCCCTCATCTTCAGCAGCGGCAGTTCCAGAACAAGCAATGCCGGTTGGCGATGACTTGCCTCCGGTAGCGCCTCAAGAACTTGCTGGTGCCTTGATGCCTGCCTCTGCACCAGTATCGACTGTGCCTTCCAGAAGAATGAGTGAGGCAACGTTTGATCGAGCCACCACTGATGGACTTTCGAGTGGACTCGGCGATGGACTTCGAAAACGGGCCTCAAGCTTTGCAAGTCAGTTGCAGGGCGTCATGGAACAGGCACAACGTCAACGTTTGGCAGAGCCTGCAGGAACCAAACGAGCTGCAGACACATCACTGGAAAGATTGAAGGCTGAATCCTCTGAGCCTCCTGATCCTCAACCTGATGGACCTCCAGTGATCACAGCAACTTCATCAAATGAGCCTGCGGCAGAAGCATTGCAGACCACGAGAGAAGATGTTTTGTCCAGTTTGGGCGATCCTTCACTACATCCACTGCAACACATTTACAATGCTGCCTGTGAAGACAGACTCAACCCTACTGAAGTGCGTGTGAAAGATCATGGTTCTTGGGATGGCAGATGGCCTTTACCCTCAAGAACGGAATGGCATGCTCACCAACGGCTTGGACTTCCTTGGCCTTGTGGGCATGATGATCTGGTTGAAAATGACGTGATGGCAGTTCAAGCCAATCGCAAAGAATTTCACTGGCGCTCCATGAGTGATGCTGAAAAGGCTGAGTTCAAGATTGCAGCCGAACAAGCTTGGAGCGTTTGGAAGGAGAATGATGCGGTTGAAGAACTATCTCCTGAAGAATCTCAACGAGTGCGTGAGAGACTGAAGAGAGAAGGCCAGCAGGGGAAGATTCTCACCCCCAGATACGTGTTCACCGACAAACACGAAGGCCTTCGCACTGAGCAGAACAAGTTGCCTCTCCGTGCACGAGCGCGCATTGTTGTTCCTGGTTTCAAGGACATCTTTTCATTTGGACTTTAAAGGATGCTCCTACATGTTCAAGACTGGCCCAACATTTCCTTCTGACCCTGACGGCATGTTTCAATGTAATGGCTGTTGGAGCTGACCTTGCTTGGACTTTGCTTTCAGCCGACATCAAGTCAGCCTTCATGAAAGGAGATGCCTACATGGATGGGACCAGAGAGCTGTTCATGGAGAACATCCGAGGAGCCCTTGATGAACCTCGCTTGCCTTTTCCTGGACTTGCCAGGATACGCAAAGGAGTGTTTGGTTTGAGTGATGCGCCGAGACGTTGGTATTTGAGGTTGAACAAGTCCCTGATTCAGCAGGGATGGCAAAGAACTACACTGGACTACGCCTGTTGGGTTCTGTGGTCACCATGTGGAACGAGGTTGGATGGCGTCCTCATCTCACATGTGGATGATTTGCTTTTGGGCGGAAACCGCCGTGCTGTCGCCAAACTTCAAGAGCTTGGACGAGAATTGGGGTTTGGAAGCACCTCTGAGAAGGACATCACCTATTGTGGCAAACGTATCCGCCAATGGGATGACGGCCACATCACCATCACCATGGAAGAGTACCACAGTAACCTGAAGACAGTGAACATTCCTGTGCCTCGCCGAGCCAACCCAGACTCAGACTTGACGGAGATGGAACGACGTCAACTTCGTGCAATCCTTGGTTCACTACAATGGCTGGTTGCTCAACTGCGATTTGATTTGGGTTTTCAGCTCAGCACCTTGCAAGGTGAACCGCCGAAGATCAGCACCCTGATGAAAGCTAATCTGCTTGTCAAGCGCTTCAAGCAGGACCCTGACTTTGCCCTGACCTTCAAGCCGATGGATTTGAAGGGAGCTGGAATCATGGTGGTAACCGATGCCAGTTTGGGGAATGTCACCAAAGCTGGCGGAGCTGATGGAACTGTGTTGGAAAAGGTGTTTAGCCAAAGCGCCTACTACGTCCTCCTGGCCGACAAGGACCTCTTGGCTGGACGAGAAGGAAGCTTCTCAGTGCTGGACGCAAGAAGCCACAGACTTCCTCGAGTATGCCGCTCTACATACGGAGCAGAGCTGCTGGGAACGGAAGAAGCATTTGATGTTGGATGTTTCTGCCGTGGCTGGTGGGCGATGTTGCAAGGCCTTCCAATTGAACACAAACGTGCTGAAGAAGTCATGGACTGCATTCCTTTGGCAGTCGTCACTGATGCACGTGATGTCTACGACAAAGGGTCTTCAGACACACCTTCCTACGGATCTCAAAAATCCCTGGCGTTCACAGTTGCCTGGATTCGTGGAGTCCTTAGCAAACCCAACACCATGCTCAAGTGGACATCAACGGAGAACCTCTTCGTGGATTGCGGGACGAAAGACATGAGCACTGAGCATGTGCATAAGATTCTTAGCAGCTGCCGATGGAGCGTAACCTTCAACCAAGAGTTTGTCAAGCAGAAGCAGAAGACGAAGCCGAAGAAGCTCGCTGCCGGAAGCTGTGAGAGTCTGCTGGTAGGTAGTGCTTTGGGTGAAAACTCACCTATTTACCCATACCTAGCTCAGCTTAGTGCAAGCCCTGGATGGCACCAACGTGAAGGTGTCCTAATCAATGTGGCACGCCATGCAAAGTCTTTCAGAACTCCAGGAGCCCGTGTGGATCCAACGAAATTTCTTTTGAGAACCACGTATGCCAGAATTGATCATCCAGACGGGAAGTCAGACTGGAGAGTTTTGGAAGAAGGTACAGAATATGGCATTTTGCCAAATCCCCATGCACTTTTAGGCACTTTAGCTGGCATCCTGGTGACGGTGTATCGTTCACAAGCTACCAAGAAAGAAATATCAACTGAGGAATCCAAATCATAGCTTGGAACGATTGGCATGATGCACTTGCCTGCACCTGAATCCATGTGCCGCTGCCGTTTTACATTTCATTCGAAATACTAGGCCTAAAGCCATTTATGCTGCTACGCCTGCGCCGGAAAAGCTGCTAAGCGAGCTGTTGCAGCTTGGAAACTTCAAATATAATATAATATCATATAATATAATATAAAATAATTTAATATAGTATAATATAACAGAATATAAATGAATATAATATTTTTTTTGTTCATTTATTGTTTTATGGATGGTTTTATGGATCACCCACCGGGTCACCCGCCAGCCCCAAATTTTATATTAATGTGTCACATGGTTTGACCATGTTTTCTCAGTTTTGGTAGTTCAATGCTCACAAATTGGCCTTGGTGAATGTTAGTTACATCCCAGCACAGGCGGAGCAGCAAGTGAAATTGGCGGACGCGGAGCTAAGAGAAACGAAGGCTTTGGAGGATCCAGGGGGGGTCTGGAATTTTCGGAAGGACTGGGCAGCTTTAAGTGGTGAGAAAATAGGGAGAAGACCAGCAGATATCATCAAGATGTTTGTGTTTCTTTTACATGTTTGAACCAATTCAACAGTATCAAACAATTTAATTTGCTGGAATTCAACCCTCCAAGCACCAGACACAGGATGACATGATTTTGACTAAGCAGGACTGAGGATTTAAGTACTAAGAAGTTCGGTTTACAACCACAGAAAGAAAATAATCGCCATCAAACTACCATTTTCCAAGGTGTCATTTAGCGAATCACCTAAACGACCGACTCGCAAATAGGCCAAGCACCAACATGACCCAACAAAATCCATCAACGCACCAGACTTGACAGATCGGGTTTCACCAAACATCACCAGACCATGCTTTTTGGCAGGATCTTCTACCAGAGGTGACCCAGAGATGCCTGGGCGCTGAAGAGTTCATGGAGAAGGTGACTGCCAAGATGACACAGAACAAGCATGGCGATTTTGTTATTAACATGGGGATAATGGGGAACCTTAGAAGAAACAATAATATATCCAAAGGGGAGTTCCCAATTATCCCCATTTATTTGTTGGGTTAAAACTCCCATTTCCAAAGGGGGATCAAATAAATACTAATAAATGAGAAATGGGAGTTTTAACCTAACTTAAATCGGATTCGTTTCGCAACAACCATTGGGATTTAACCTTAAACGAACATGGGGAGATCTAGCCAGTCAAAAAAATCAACCAACAGATTCGCGGTTTTTGGAAAACTTAATTACAACCATGGGGCACCACCTATTCAGTGGTATATGTATATACGATTATATACGTATATATTTATATACATATGATATATCACATATTTGTATACACAGATAGATAATTAGATAGATAGATTAGATTAGATTAGATTAGATTAGATTAGACTAGACTAGACTAGACTAGACTAGATAGATAGATAGATAGATAGATAGATAGATAGAATATGATATCATTATATATATATACAGATTATATGCTGCATAGACTATAACGACCAGCTTCGCGACGAAACCACGGTGGGGTAACCATCCCAAAAAGGCCGGGGGCTGCAGGCTGTGGCCACGCACGAAGCCATTGCAGCGGCTGGGGAGAATTTGGATCACGTGCGCCTGCGGGGGACTTTGCTTTTTTTTTGTGGACATCATCAATCTGCACCAGCAATTTTGGATTTGAACGGCCAAATTTGGATGTTCACCACCGAAAAATAGAAGAACTAAAATTTTCGTTGCCCAAAGCGGAGATTTAAGCACTAGCAACAAGGATTCCAACTACAAGAAGATGGGAACTTGACCACCCCTGGGAGGCGCAGAAGGTCGTGGATGAAACAGAAGAAGCCGTCAGAGTGGCCGAGAAAGCCCTGGGAGAGGCCCCTCGAAAGCACTGGGTGTATATATATATATATTTAGCTGTGGTATGCTGTGGTCATGCCATTCATAGTCAGACACTTAGACTAGAACAACAGTAACTGCGGGGGTAGTTGGTTGTAAACATCGCCCTTTTCTAACCACCTTGGAACGATAGCTGTCTCCCCACCCCAACCCTTTAAATTATGTTGGAGACTTTCTCTGTCCCTACCATCCCATTCCCCAGCCTGTTCCATTGGTGTTCTAAGTCGTGACCCTCCTTGCAGGCGCGAGTGTTCCTAAATGGGAAGCAGAACATCACCCGGCGTTTCGAATCGCAGAAGGTCAGGGACACTGCCCATACAGAGCTGACTAAGCTGATGAACAAACTGCAGATGGTGGAAGCCTCAGTTTTACATTGAACTTGCTGTTGAGGATACTAAGTCGACCTATGATACCCCAATTTTATTTTCATCCGAATTACATATACTTCCATGGTTTATTGGTTGTTTGTGGGCATAATATTACAATGACATCTCTGAACCCGCCACTAACCATTACTGTACCCTACAGTACTTTGACATAGATATGGAATGCCCACCATTTATATAGAGCAGTGCCCAGGGAAATAATGGATTTTCTGTGTTTATCTGATTTTTTCCGGAGGGTATAGTAAATACAGATGACATTGTTGGTTAATATATATATATACTGTATATATATAATTATATATATATATATGTATACCCAATTATGTTCCAATTCTATCCCAGTTATGACTCGTTGTATCACCAATTTTATGTTTAGATTGATTAGTGATTCCCATGATTATATTCCGATCATGGCAGTGATATCCCAATATTGTTGGTCCATCCTCAGATTTTTCATATTATTCCCATTGAACTCCGAGGTACAGGCCAAGTTGGTGCCGCTGAAATCGGCCCGCAGAGAGCTGCAGCAACGCTCGCAAGCGCAGATGCCGCTTGGAACCCGTGGTGAAAGATTAGTTTGGCACATCAAAACCCAGTGATAGAAAGAGGTATCTAAGGCTGGGGTATTCACTGCGTGGCCTGCATGGCCCATGAAAAATCATCATCAAGTGGTTCCCCAAGTAATTTTGTTCATTCTTCATCTTCAATCTCCTTTTTTGCACCCAGATCATCCATGTCCCCAACCCTACGTTTACCCCAAAAATCACCCAAATGTACTTAGATAATCTTAGGATTATACCAACCCCATGGAGGTTTCTCCCCCATTTTCCCCATTTTTCGTCATCAACCCCGGCCTGGCTGTAGGGCGCTGCGGGAGCTTCGCAGCAAGCTGCAGCCCATCGAGCAACAGCTGAACGATGGCGGAGACTTGCCACTGGAGTCGCTGGAGACGCAGTTGAAGGAACTGACCCAGCTCTGTGCGCAGCGGCCTGGTGGAAAAACTGTGGCTGGGGTGATGGCTTAGTAGATCTCGAGATAATAATAATAATAATATAATAAATAATGATATTACATATACAATGTATATATATAATATAATATAATTAATACAATATAATGTTATATACTTTTGATATAATATAATATAGTATAAGATAATATAACATAATATAATATAATATAGTATGATATATTATAATATATGATGCACAATAATTTAATATATAGTATAATATATAATATAATATATTTTAATATAATATATTAATATATGATATAATATAATAATATATGATATAATATAATAATATATGATAATATATAATATATAATATATAATATTTAATATACAATATAATATAAAATATATAATATATATAATATATAATATATAGTATATATATAATATATAATATATAGAATAATATATAATATAATGTATAATATGATATATAATATATACTATAATATGATATAAAATAATATAATATTATATAATATAACATGATATATAATATAATATGATATGATATGATACAGTATGATATGATATAACATGATATATAATATAATATAATATTATAATATAGTATAATATACTATAATATAATATATATATATAATATAATATATAATATAATATACAATATAATTAATATATAATATATAATATACAATATAATATAAAATATATAATATACAATATAATATATAATATATAGTATATAATATATAATATATAATATATAATATATAATATATAATATATAATATATAATATATAATATATAATATATTATATAATATAATATTTATTATAATAAATAATATAATATTTAATCTAGTATAATATATAATATATAATATATAATATATAATATATAATATTTAATATACAATATAATATAAAATATATAATATACAATATAATATATAATATATAGTATATAATATATAATATATAATATATAATATATAATATATAATATATAATATATAATATATTATATATTATATATATATAATATAATATAAAATATATAATATATATATATAATATATAATATATAATATGTAATATGTAATATATAATATATAATATATAATATATAATATATAATATATAATATAATATAATATAACTATAATGTTATATATATATGTACATTTTATTCTATATATACATAATTATATATGTGTACATTATATATATATACACATATAATTATATATATATACTTATACTATATATATGTGGTGAAATGTGATAATGCGGTGAAGGTTTTCTTTGGGTTGGTTGTGGGTGTATATGTGTAGAATTGTGTAGAGATAGATGTGGAATGATGGATATGTTGGTTTTAATTCGTTTTTTTGTTTGTCCACGTCTGATGATTATTTGGAAATGAGCTGGAAGCACCAGCACAGCTGGAGTACCCTATGCATACATGCAGAGCCAAGTGGTAGAGAAGGTGGAACATGATGACCTCTCAACCTGTTTATTTTCAGTATCAACCATCAGCAATCAACAATTTTCCCGGGTAAAGTATCCAATATGTTTCGCCATAGCCTTACAGTAAATCAACTTCCAGGAGTTGTCTAGTGGACAGCATCCTGCAAGATCCTGCAGCAATGCTTGGTTTTGCGAGTAGTAGTTTTGCTGGATTTTCCAGTTATGTACAGGACGCAGTTGTGTTGTGCCTGTGGTCCAAGGAAAAAGATGCATAGTGGTCCTTTGGTCGTCAAGGCGCAAAGCGGAGTTTGCCTCGTTGGGTATGGTACACGCATCGTTATTGTCTGAGTCAAAACCTGTCTAATTATTTGCTACTTGTGCGCATTGTTGGCAATTTTAAGATATGCTAAGGTGGGCATCAAATAGCTGAACTAGCAAAACATGTTGGTCAAAACGGTGAAATCGTCAGCTGTGGACTGCTTTCAGCATTTTTAGTGTTGAAAGACAGCGGTAAAAACTTCCTAGAGCGGCTTCAAGGGCGCCATTAACATCAGGAGCTTGCAGAGATTGAGAGGAAAATCAAGGAGTTTCAGGAGAAACTGAAAGCCCTTCAGGCCACTGCGGCTCCAAAAAGGGTGGGTTTGTCTGAACATGGGGAGATCCCAAAATGGCAAGTTGACAAGGAATGTAATGATTATATAACCAGTGGGGTATGCACAGTTTTTGGACAAACATGAGAAACCTAAGTGGAACCACCTTGCTTTCTTTTGTTCATGTGGATGACATTTTTGGGGCGGGAAGTTGACAGCCAGGACAGCAAGCGTCAAAGTGGTGAGCGGTCAATCTTGCAGGCTCGGCAGCGACCGCCCTCTACACCCAATTTTCCTAGGAGTCCCCAGGGGTTTGAAATCGTTTTTTTGAGTGGGTGCGTTTCAACTTACTATATAAAGTCTTAAAACGGAGAAGACATATATATAGTTTCCATTAGTTTTCTGACCATTCCATACTATATAGGCATCCCTGGTGCCTGGTCTATATGTCTCTCTCCACTGCATCGAAACGCTTAAGACATTATTTGCCACAAAATGATACTTTAATAGCAGAAATGACCAGATTTGAGGGTATAGTATAGCCATGTGTTTCCTGCCGTAGGTTCGATGGTCAGATGTTGGTACTCATAAGATCTTCCCCGACTTCCAAAATCATGGTCGTTTGGATTCAAGGGGCAGCAAGAATTTGGTTGGTCCAGAGGTGTCTCTGTGCAACATTGTGCGAGAAAAACCCGCACGGGCCAGAAAACTGCGAATCTGACCCAACAGGGGGAAATAACAATCAACATGTGGACCACGTGCTGCTCAGTCCCCTGGCCCCCTTAGGAGGGAAAAAAGGGAGCAACGTTCAAGGATGTTCAAGTGATATAAATAGCAACCTCCAAAAAGATTCCTAAAAATACTTCCAGGATGGTAGTTCAATGATTCTTTCACCAGAATTTCCAAGTTTCCAACCCTTCAGCATCTTTTGGCGGGTTGCTATACAGTCGTTTTCATTTACAGAAGCATTGCAGCTGGAAGGATGGTTTCCCCCATTGGATGTTCGCCTGCATGTTTTTGCCTACGGATCGAAAACCATGCTCGTAAAACGTACATTTTCGCAAACGGGGCGTCGGGGGTTATATTGGGGTGGGGTGGGGGGGTGGGGGTGGGGCGGGGGTGTTAACGTTCTGTCTAATGCGTACAGTAGATGTTGCTACGCTGCAGAGATCTCTGGTATCCTTGCTACGTTACATGTTGCTAAGCTGCAGAGGTCTCTGGTATCCTTGCTACGTTACATGTTGCTACGCTGCAGAGATCTCTGGTATCCTTGCTACGTTACATGTTGCTAAGCTGCAGAGGTCTCTGGAATCCTTGCTACGTTACATGTTGCTACGCTGCAGAGATCTCTGGTATCCTTCCTACGCTACATGTTGCTACGCTGCAGAGATCTCTGGTATCCTTGCTCCGTTACATGTTGCTACGCTGCAGACATCTCTGGTATCCTTGCTACGTTACATGTTGCTACGCTGCAGAGATCTCTGCTACGTCATGTTATTTGCCAAAATGTGGCAATGGCGCTTCATCAATAAGTACAAGAAGCTGCTTGAGAAGACTGCAGAGATGTTGCGAAAGATCGAGTGAAAAAAAGGATGCCTGAATTTGTCCGATCGAAATAGAGAAGAAAATTGTGTTTAATTGGACGTCCAAATTTGCCACTTTTCAAGTGACACAAATGGTTGCCTCGCTGTGGTAAAACACACATTTTCTTGTAAAACTCTATTTTCATCAGCACGTTTTTCGATCCGGCGGGATGTTTTTGGCCTCCAACAACTGCCGCGCCGCCTCCAGGGTCGCCCGGAGACACGAAAACTTGCCAGTTTGTATAGATTTTAAATGATTTTGTGAACATCTTCCAACCCCCACTAATTTATACTTTTTCGGGATGTCGTGTCAGTCTTCCGGGCAGTAAACTTGCTGATACATACACCTTTACAAGTTGGTATAATTTGCACTTGGAAAACGGACCCCCGAATTTAACAACCCAAGGGCCTACATCTTTCGGCTAATTACAGGATATTACAGGATCCCCCAAATAGAATATGATTTCACTCCGCTATCTCTTGACATAGAAAGAAAACATAAAACAACTATAACACAAAACTATAGACCAATTGCATCCCCGTAGAGCAATGTCAACTCAGACATTGATGTGCTGCTGGTGCTCAACAGGGCGGTGGTTCCAGCGGGTGGAAACCAAGACCCAGTCAAATATGTTACTTTGCAGAATCATTAGGTGAACAAACAGCACCATGTTCAATTGTCATGCTGCATTCCTACCATTTCCTTTCAGCAGAACGCATGATGCAACCATGAGGTTTTCCTTCTGTGGCATTGCTTTCTGCACATATTGGCCTTGGGACGTGTGATATGTAGATCGAGGACAAACATGTTGTGATTTCTGACCACGTGCATTTAATTAATCCTAAGCATCTAAGCGCCATGCCATGTCTACTCAACCTGAGTAAAGAACTCTTGGTGCGAGCGCTGGACTTTTCATCAGATACCTCAGTGCTAGAACTAGCAGCGGCCTCTCGTGCTGTGAAGACCGAAGTGGAAGAATGCAGACCATTTGGTAGTGAAGGCTCCTGGCGACATCCAGCAGGTGCTTGGAACACCTCTGGACTCTGGAGATTTCTTGGTTTGGGAGACCTCAAGAAGATTCCATTTGTGTCCTTATGCTGCGAAGTGGAGTTCCAAAATGTCACAGAGACGCTGGCCTTCCTGAAAGCTGCCAAGGACCTTGCATCTGACACCATTGATGACCACGTGAGCTTCAACCAGTTTTTGTTCTCGGCCGCTGATGTGAATGAGCTCTTCTGCGGCGATGGAGACGATCCTCTTTGGTGCGAAGCAGACCACAAAGCAGCACTCAAACTGAAAGGATGTCGGATCCATTGCTCACTGGTGGCCACCAGAACATGTGCAGTTCAAGATGCACCAAGGACATTGTTCTTGGATGTTGATCGCACCCGCAAGAGGAAGAATCCGCGAGTGATCTGCAACAGCCTTCTCGCAGCAGATCTCAGGTTACAATCCCGTCACAGGAACATCGAAGTTTATGGTGACCTCACAAAAGAGTCTCCTTTGACCAAATTAATGTGTGCAAGGATGCCGTTGCCGATGTTTTTAGGTCTAGGCTAGTTACTTCTTAGTAGATTCATTTAGACGGCAGAGCATCTTCGGGCTTAGGCTGGCTGCAGGCCTGAAGGCTAGTACAGTATTTGGGATGGGCAAAAGGTGGGCATTTCTGCACCTGTGCCGCAAGTCGGGGTGGCGCTTGTAAGTTGAAATCTTCGTTGCAACGTGCTTCAGGTATCTAAAGAAGTGATGTGTTTGATTGGGGCCTGCTCCAACTCTTTACATGTATGCACCTTGACTCATTTTTCTACAAAGCATTTTAGGGCTCTGATATTTGGGCTGTTTGAGGTTTACTCCACAGTAAGTAAACTGAGCCCTTTGTTGAGATGGTCGGAAGTACCTTGTGACTCGGGCGTGGGATACAGTATATAAGTGACTCTACAATGACATCAAAGGACAGCAACCGATGGAATCCAAATTCATTAGGGTCTTGAGGAGCCAAGAACCAGGAACCTTGCATTTTTTTTTGATTGCTCTCTGGTAGTCAAACCTGGCAATGCAAATCCCTCTTTTATACTGTAAATGGAGGTTTCCTGAAATGGGGGTATCCCTACATCCATTTTAATGGAATTTGTTGGTTCTTTCCATTACAAACAATCTATTTTGGGCTACCCCCATTTATGGACACCCCCAAATTGTTATTAAATGTTATTAATATATATACTATTATACATATAATTATGTATATTATATATATATGGATATTTGCATGATTTTGGGAATTTTGAGGAGCGGCGCACCAGGAACATGGAACATGGGTTTGTTTTTCTCCATTGAAATGGTCGTTTCATTGCCGGGGCAACCCGCGAAGGCCATTGAAAAGGAAGGAGCTGAGCGCCTCCAAGCCTTCCACGACACCTTTGGGAAGGACGGCGCAGAAGAACTGGTGGCAGTTTGATGAAACCCAACGGAATGAGTTTCTCAAATTGACCGTATTGGCATTGGATCTTTTTGGTAGTCAAGCCATGGTTCTAGTTTTAGAGGTCCACATTTAAAGAAACACCCATGTATATGATGTATGGATGGTTGGAGAAGAAACAAATTAAGCCCCAACAGAGAGACTGATTGTGTAAAAAAACAGGTGCCCTTGTGATCAGGCTAACAAGGGGACCAAATCCCAACTAGTCTGTCGTCGACCATTCTTGATCCATCTTGATCTATCTATCTTTTTCCAACGACTAGAATCCATGCAGGATCTTATCAAATCTTATAGATATAGGCTTGTACGGCCACATCACTTTTTCAACCGGTATATCGTGAGCCTGTCTTAAGTTCTGCAGCAATTTCACCTCCATAAGACTAAGACTGTTCTCAACTGGCCGATTTTGACCCATACCCACAACACGAAAAAGACCCATGGGCCACTAAAAACTATCTTTTACATGTTATTTACGGGGCAAGCACAGCGTAAGCAACATGATAGGACATAGGGAGATACTTCTGCAGGATGTCCAGAAACAGGAATGGCTTTCTGTTTTGGAAAAGCAAGCCTATCCTGACAAAGAAATGGCTCATGGTTCCAATGTGGTTCACAAGATCCCCAAGTTTCCTAACAGAGAAACTAAAAAGGTCATGACATGCCCAGGCGCGAGACGCAGAGGCGCCGTTCCTGATGTGTGCAGAGGAGGCGCGGCACTGCCGGTTTGCTGGAATGTGGACCATGACGCTGATATCAACTTTCATGGATTCATGGATTAATTTGATGGATTACAATGGACTACACAACACATATATATATATAACATATATATATAACATATATATATATATATATAACATATATATAACATATATATATAACATATATATATAACATATATATATATAACATATATATATAACATATATATATATATATAACATATATATAACATATATATAACATATATATATATAACATATATATATATATATCATATATATATAACATATATATAACATATATATATAACATATATGTTATATATATATGTTATATATATATGTTATATATATAACATATATATATAACATATATATATATAACATATATAATATATATATAACATATATATGTATATATATATATATAGACACGTACATACACTCTACAGTTTTTTCATTCTGATTTTTTTTTTTTTCTGGGCCTCCATTCTTGGGGTTTCCCCGGCTTGAAAGCTTGCTATAAGGCAGCCATCAGTAGATCCAAGGACCTACCGCTGGAGAAGAGCTTGACGACGGTGAAGGAGTGTGAGAGCAAGATCACCTGTGCCAGCACGGCAGCGGCTTGGCGATGGGGGAACAATGGAGATGAATGGATCCAAATTCCAAAACCAGCTACCCTCTGGTAATTTAACGTAGCTATTGAAAATGGCCATTTATAGTGAGTTTTCCCATTAAAAATGGTGATTTTCCATAGCTATGTTAAATTACCAGAGGGTATTTGGGAGTTCACTCTCTAGTTGTGAGCTCCAAACGGTCCGTTCCAAAAATTTGGGGATGCAAAGGTCCCCTGGTGGCTGTGTGATTTGGTGGTGTTGAATGATTCAATTTGTGGAAGCCAATCTGATAGGTCAGGGAGTTCATCTCACAACATCTCAACACATCATTTGTTGCTCTTTGAGAAGCATCGGGGCTTTAAAACCCATCCAAGTATACGATGATTTCTAGCATGTAGCTCTAGAACATACCCAAATTTCTGGTGATTTCCCTCCAATGTTGCCGATATTTCCCTGGTTTTCTGGGAGATTCGCGGATGTTTGGCTGGATAGGCATACCGAATAGACATGTTTCATAGACATGTTTGAGTAGCCGTGTAGCCTCCCATCTCAACACGTTGGGCGATAAAAAACCTGCTCTGAGGGCTCTATTGCTCGCATCTACCTGATGATCAAGGGAACCGAGGCCATCTGTTCAGTCCATACAGTGATAATTGTGATAATCCAATGGGAGATTCATGGGACAATAATATTGATTTAGGGACTATAATAGATATTACCATATAATATCATCTATCTCATTCATATCTTCTACAATGATAGGGACAAAGGAAAAGTAGAAGATAAACTATAACGCATAGATATTAATGGGACAGTTATAGACAACGGGAAATTACTGTACATTGTACATAATCGGATATATGGGAATTCATGGGATAATACGGATTAATTAACTAACACTATTGCTATTTGGGTTTTCTCTGAAAATGGTGTAATTATACACCTCAAATGGACACTTTAATAGGGACAGTGATGATCAAGCAGTTGATTAGCCGGGCTACCATCGGCTAGCCGGCTTTCTCAGAGAAATCTAGATGGACTGACTGGATTCATGATCAAAATCCTGCCATACGACCTCGCGGAAGGCCAATGAACAGTAGTTCTAATAAACAAAGCCAGTATTTAGATGTATTTCGAGTTAATTTATGTTAATGTGTACCCATCCCAAAACCATGGGATATCTGGCATGAATGGAAGCGCAACACTCACCATCCAATCTTTGATCAAGAAGGACTTGGGTGAGTACCTGGTTGGTGGGTTCAAATAGTTTGCATTTTGCAGTCCTATTTGGAATGATGATAATGATGTTGCGACTGACATCGGCTGACTTTCATGCCACAAAAAACAGGTTCGGTTTTCACGTCACCCGAAGGTGAAAAAGTTTGTGCCAGAGTTGTGCACTCAAGGCGAGCTGCGCGTGGGGAACGAGCAATATTATGATGTGCCTGACGCACCCCAAATCTGCTATTGCAATCTGTATACATATACTGTATATTGCTGTATACTGTACATATACAATCATATATAATATACATTCCCAGATATATTCTCCATATTTGTATATACAATAGATGTAGATACAAACACATGCTTCAGGAATATCATCATAGAAGAAAACACTGTACAATTAATGACATATGCATACACGATTTTGCACATGAATCCATTGTTTGATCATCATCATCGCCATTAAAATCGCCATTTAGGGGTACACCCCATTTTCAGATGGTCAGAGTGTTAGCTAATTCATCCATATTACCCTCTGGTTATTTAACATAGTTATGGAAGCCATGGCCCATATAAATAAATGATAAACATGAGGATTTTTCATCGTGCGAAAAAATGGTGAGTTTCCATATGCGCACCATGAGATTACCAGAGGCTATCCCATGAATTTCCCATAGTATATCCATGTGTCCATGTATATTCCCATTGTCTTTGATTATCCATTAACTATAGTTTATCTATGTCTATGTATAAATCTCCCATTATATACATATATATATATATTATAGTTTATCTACTGTAACTGTATGTTTCCCTTCTAAACTTCCTTTGATCATCCCATGATTACCCATGTTCCAAGTCCTTCCAGGCACTCGGAAGATCGCTGAGTTTCAGGCCAGGATGGATGAGCCTTGGCTCTTCATTTCTGGGAGATGGCCGCCCTGTTGATGGTGAATTTCGGAGTTATCGTGCACCATAGAAATTCATTGATGGCAGACACCATTGTAATTCCGTTAATTTGTCATAAACCCGTTACTGACCATTAAGAACAACTATTGCAAAGCATTATTAACCAAGTTTCTAAAATACATGTGGATGGTGATAATCAGTGTTTAATTGAATGAGGTACAGAATATCTATGTATATGACTTTGAAATCCTTATATCAAGTATGTTAATAGTAGAAAGGGATTACAGAAGTTCTTGTTTTCTGCTCAGGTGAGAGGGAGACAAACTGGGTCTTTGGTGGATCTTTTAATTCCCACACCGGGCACAATTTGTTGGCTCAACCCAGTTGCAGACCCATCACTTGATCTGAGGAAATGGCGAGCAAGCTCAACGATCTGAAAGTAAAAACAGCAGAACGCAAGAAGTCAACCTACTTAAAGGACACGGACCTTTGCGCAGTTTGTGAAGGGAAGTCGGAAGGTGCATGCTGCTCTTTTTTAAAGCCTAAATGCTTCACACGACGCTTAGTGTCAAGAATTTGTCATTTGATGTGCGCCCTGCATATTTGCAGTGATGTCAAGGGCGATGCTCATGTCATAAATCTGTCACAAAATTACATCTAATTTTTCTCGCCAAATTGAGATTTGGCACCTTGAAGTTGCCTAGGCTTAGTGGTGATTCAGTGCTTCAAATAGGTTGTCTTTCAAATCTCCTGAGACGTTGATCCCCATGGCCCCATGAAGCATCTTAGATGGTTTGTAGAGGAACATGGCATTGAAACAGATGGGCCAAACGGCCAAACCATGCTTGAGCCACCTCTGCTTTCTCTTGGTCTTCCAATTAAAATAGTTAATCCTCGATGGCTCCAACTTACCACCTTTTTTTATAAGGGGAGTCTAGACTCTAATGGCTGGTTTAATTCCCATCTTTCTTTTCATTCCTGTCCGGAAAATCCTTCTTGTGTTTGAAGGTTCAATCCCAGTTGTTTCTTAAATTCTGTTTTATCCCATGTCTGATTGGTTCGTCTCAAGCTGCATGCCCCTTGGCTCCAGTTGCCACGAGTCTGGCAGGAGTGTCGTCAGGCTGTGACGAAAGCAGAAGAGCTGGCTAAGAAGGTCTCAACGTCAGGGGGAGCTTCCAAACAAGAATAAATCTATGGTTATTCCTGAATTATGGAAGATTTAACAGCAGATTTATTTAACTGAATTATGGAATAAATCTATGATTTAAGATTTAAACAGCACAATTCGAGGATTTAAGCAACAAACGTCAGGTAACCCAACCGGCAAGAATGGTGGAATTCAACCAACAAGCAGGGGGATCGAACCCTTCAACCATAGGGGATGGGTGGATTCAGACTGAGGTTTTCAGGGGCGAGAAGCCTGTTTGAAGCTATTAGAGTAGAAATGGCTACGAAGCAGCCTAATAGATGGATAATTTATACTCTTTGAAGCTCTTTGATAAACGGCTCAAACATTCACTGCTAACACTTGTCTACAGGGCTGCAGACAAAGGACCTGGAGGTCTAATATGGAAATCGACAACTCAGCGGAAATAGCAAGGACGACCATTTCTACCCTGGATGTGGAACTAGGACTGAGACTATACCCTAATTGCGGCTGATTTTAGATATAGATAATATATGGTATACAAAACAACATGCTTCTACTTTGCGGGAGAATTGTGGTGAAAGGGTCTGCAAAGTTCGGTCATTGATGCTCTTTGTCAACCAGCGAACATTTTTGGGCTAGACAATTTTGAGCCGTAGCCATGAGATTGATGATGAATCCCCTTGGCGCAGCTTCTTTTCCCAGGTTTGTTGAATCAATCACAACAATCCAGTAATTCTAGAACAGTGCATAATGTATCAACATACATATGTATGATATTCGTTGACATTCTATATTCTCTACATAATTCAATGGGAATTTCAGGATCCTAAAATGGAGGTACTGTACCATATAAGGCCATATTTTGTGGGGATATTCCCTTACATAGGCCTTGGATAGGCCTTATATATGGTAGGTACCTCCAATTTAGGTTCCTGAAATGGCCATTGAATAATTGTTATTCATTGTGTGTATAAATACAGGAGGTTTCCTTTTTCATGAGGTTACTTCCAAATCATCTATATATATTTTAATAGGAATTTCCACTATAAACCATCCAGCTATTGGGGTAGCCCCATGGAAACCCTCAGGTGGCCGAAGTGGCCAGCTGCTTGGTGGACGAAGAACTGGTGAAGCAGAGCCGGGAGCAGATCCAGAAAGCCACCGAGGAAACCGTCAAGGCACGCGAACAACTGGACAATACGTGCTGCTAATATGGTGCAGTATACAATATGGTGCAGTATACATAACACATGATGTAAATATATATATATATTATATACGTAATATATATATATATATATATGTGTATATATATATATGTATGTATAAAATTGTATAATGATATCTAGATTCACTTTTCTGACCTTTAGATACATCTACACACACAACCTAGGGAACCACTGGAGTTTTGGGGCCCATGGATTTTGCAGCGGTTCCAGGCGGAAGAAGCTGCAAACTATGCGATTCAAGACGCCAGACGGACTGTGTCCGCACGTCAAGCCGAAACCAAGGACCCGGATAGAGCTGAGAGATGCTGATTGGTGGTTTGCAATATTGTTTCAGGGATGTTTAAGGATCTGAGAGGAGTTTTCTGCCTTATCACTCCTACAAACGGCAGACCTACAAACAATTACAAACATGTTCTCGAAACATATGACAAGCAGTATGTTCGAGGCTGGAAGATATTTTGAGCAAACATTTTTGACAACACATCACACTGCACTATTTGTTCACTTGAGTGGACACTCAACAGTTGAAAACTTCGCCATCCAAAGCTGCTATGCGAAGTGCAGGACAATGAGACAATGTTGCAGGAGGGTAGAGGGTTGTGCCACTGGTGTTGTGTGTTTGTGAATATTTTGTTTAAAGTAGCAGGGGAATTCAAAGTTGCAAGTTGGTCAATCCATATATTGGGTACCTCGGAGTTATATTATGTGGAACTCGGCCTTAGGTGATACTGGCTGAGGCGGGAGAGATGCAGGTCAGGTTTGAGGGTCAAGGAAAAGATCGACTTATAGCGAATTTGAAACGACCCAAGCCGACTTTCGGATACCCACATGGCCTCAAATATCAGTTTGGTGAAACACTCACATTCTTGCAGAGAGTTGACGCTTGGAAACAAATTTGAATGTGTCGGAAGATTCAGGGTGGTGCACTCCACTTTCGATTTCGACCCTGAGGATCCACAAAGAAGCCCCTTTCCCCCAGCGATGTAGGTAGACCTTTCGTGGGCTCACCAGGCGGCCATGCTCCAAGATTTGCAGTGGGATTGGTACCCCAAAAAGATGCCGAAGAGTTGGACACCTGGAAATGATGGGGAAAAACCATCATTGTACAAGTGCCATCCTGTAGCAAAACTAAGTCTTGCTATGACATGTCAGTGGTCTGGATTAGTCCTACTGAATCCTTGAACGTCGTATTGCAACTACCCTCCTGGAAAGACTTTTGGGCATCTTCTTGGGGGTTGACCCGGCAGGAGTTGACTGATCTGCAGCAGCGCGTGGACGTTGCGCGCAGCGAAGTGGTGAAACAGAACCGCGCCTTGACCCTGCGATCTGTCCGGAGGGCTGGGTGGTCCAAGGAAGTGGCTATGGAAAACCCATGACTTAATGGGTATGGATGGGTATGGATTTTCATGGATTATCTATTTGTCCATTATAGTCTATGGGTATCATTGAGTATCAATAAAGACGGGTAGGTTCCTCCACAGAAATGCTGGTTTTTTCCAAGATTTTTCAAGGCTGCGCCCCTGTTTCCAGGTCTTTGCTCCAGCGTGGACCATCGATTACACGCCCTGCAGATCGTTGAAAAGGCACAGCTGAAGCCCTTGAAATGCAACTTTCTTGGGGCTGAAATCCCAACTTTGTGTGGGTCAAATCTTCATTCTTAGCTGGTGGGTCAAATTCTATTGATCATTGGTATATCATTGGTAAAGGTGAAATACACATGGTTGCTGGTGAAATAAATCCTCATCCTTATTGATCTTATTGCTAATCCCTGCCCTCTTGTTGATCAAATCCTGAAACTCCCGCCGCTTCGACCTCCCATTCTGAGCATTCGTGTTGCTCAAATTCTCAATTTTTCTCAACAACCAGGTATCTTTGCTGCTCAAAATTGCTATAAATAGGTGAACTCCGGATTCTGGGTGAACATGGGTGAACCGAAAAAATCGTCTGAAGTCTGAACTCCCTCCGCGGTATCCAACCGTTGGTCGCCCCGAACAGGTGGCCGATGAGATTGCGCGCTCGGAAGAGCAGGTGGCACGGATGGCAGAGCTGGTCGCGAAAGCGGCGCCTGGGCGATGCATGCGATGCGATGTTCGGGGCAGCGGGATGGCAATATTCACCTGCGCTGACTTTTTCTGATCCATTTTTGTTTCAGCCACTAAGAATTTTGACTCAAGTTTGAAAACATGTGGATTTCACTTCATTCACAAGAAATCACAAAAGAATATTATGTTTTTTTTGGCCAGAAACTAGGGATTGAACTTGATTGAAGCCACACAAAGGTGTTTTGTTTCGAGCCACAGTAATGGAGATGTGGTTTGATTTCTCCTACGAGAATACGGATTCCAAGAATGAGCGGACCGAAGCCAACAATCCTGGAAAGAGGTTTGACCATAGCCTAGCTGGTTCCATGAGGTCTGTCTATTGATGGTGAAAACGTGGGAAAACCCTGGAAAGTCGGTGGAAAACGCAGCAAAACTATATATATATATATTATAATTAGATGGTTAATCAACCCTGAATCAACCTGTATTGTTGCATCATGTTGCATCCATCGCAGTCTGAAACAATCCCCGCACCTCCAGCACGACACAAAGCGAGGTCGCCAGCGATCCGGACGCTGTGACGTCGGAGAGTCTGCAGCAAGCGGAGGAAACGGCCATGGCGTTGTACAAAAAGGCCGCGTGAGAAAGCCGTGGCACCAATAGATGAGCCATTCATGAAATACATCGATAAATCATGATATTCATCGATGGTTAGATGATTTTCCCATATTAGATGATACATCCAATCCGGTAATCTCCCATTTCTAGTGGGATTTTCTATGTTTTTCACCATATTTTTCCAACCAGAAACCTCCATTGACACTGGGATTTGCATGGATTTGCCAGCCAGGTGAAGTCCCAGAGCGGAGAATTGGATAGTCACCTCAGTTCGCGGGACGAGGTACGACGGTCGCTACGACTGGAGGATCAATGGGCCGACCCAGCTGGCAGAAGTCCAGTGAGCTGGGGTGTCGATTTGTCAGAAAGATGGAACACATGACTTATATATTATATTAAACATTTATGTACTTATACTTATACTTGTACTTATATTATATCACTGAACTATCCTATCCGATTGAAGTACTGCAAGATCTCCAAGGCCAATTCGAGTGGAAAGTCAGATGTTGTAATCCCAGTCAGTTGCCATGGTAGGACCCACGACCCGACCCAGTTGTGGCAGGCTCGAAGAGAAGCTGCCAGGAAGCTGAACGAGAGATTGAGATCCGTGCTGCAGAAATGCGAGGACGCACACGCGTCGCTGAGGTGGAGAGATTTTCTGGGAGGATGGGGAATGAGGTCAGATGTCCTGGAAAATGTTGGGTGGATGGGTCATAATGGAAAACATGGAAACACAAACCACTCTAACTACAGAAAACCAACCATTTTGGAGGGTACAGAGTATCTTAGATTAGCCATGATAGTGCTGAGCAGACTGTAGATGTTGTCAGGTCGCATGGACAGAAGCTTGCGATCCGCAACGCCATGGCCGATTGCCTGCAGAAGGTCACAGAGACTGAGGTCGGGGAATATCAAAAGAGGAACCGGGAGGTACCCTCTGGTTATGTCAACATAGCTATTGAAAATGGCCATAGAAATAGTGGATTTTCCCATGAAAAATGGTGGATCTTTCCATAGCTATGTGGCTGTTTACCAGAGGGTGCATGGATGCTTTCACAATGGCCATTTCAAGGAGCACAATGATTTCATGACAATCAATTGCAATGAATCCTGACGACCTCACTGGCAGACTTGGCAGGTGACGGTAAGGCCCAAATCACCCATGATTTCAGGTTAGTCATTGCAAGCCAGATTTATGGTTATAACATGTTATAACATGTTGTAATCCACTTGGGTTTGTCTCAGCATTTTGTGTACCCAGTTCACGTCCAGCCAAAAACGGTAGTACTGAGATTTCGATCCATGGGTTGGAAGGGGGTTGCAAATTTGAGACGACCCTAATGGTACATGAATATCCGCATAATATGTAGGGGGGTTCTTAAAAAGGGGGATCCCCAAAATGGATGCTTTGTAATGGACAATCCTATTAAAATGGATGATTTGGGGGTACCGATATTTTAGGAAACCTCCACATATACACAGACAGATACATATACTGTAATATACACTATATATATATACATGTACATGTACTTATACATATAAGACTTATAAGTGGGGATCACTAAATGCAACCACTAATGTGTATGTGTGTCTATGTAACATAGATAACCCCTCCGGTTGTATATGGTTTATCAGCGAAGCGAAGATCCCCCCAGAAGGTGGTGCAGATGTCAGTAGATACACCAATAAATCTGTAATCATATACGATAAATCCATATAAAATCCGTATAACATCATATAAAAATAAATAAATTATACATGCATATACATGAGTAATCATGAGTATATAATTCCTAGTTACAAAACCTGTGGCCACCACCGTGGTTTCCACGTGTTCTCAGAACTCCTGCTGTGGCCACGTGAACGTTGTTGTCCTGTGCTTTTTTTGTGTTTATTATTAGTGGCTGAATCCACTGTCCCTGTTGGTCAACATACCAACCTTCTGGTCGTTCTCGGTCGCACATTGATGGTTGAATCAGCCGGCCTCTTGCGGGCCAATGCTCAGATTTCATTCGATTTTTTGATTCGTCAAATCAGACATGTTCCTACCGAAACATCAATTTTGATAGTTTTGGTTGGTCGAACACAAGGGATTCTTGCTTCGATTTTGTTATATATCCTCTGGTAATCAAACATGCCTTGCTGGAAAATCCTCATTTAGTTCTCTGATTGTCCCATTTAGTTTGTCCCATTGATATACGCACAGTTGGTTCGGGAATTTCCTAGCGGCCCGCCATTTTTGATGATACCGGAGGGTAGATTTCATTTGTATCCCATCATTAAGTTCCTATGATATAGCTACACATGGCTTCCGTATCCTGAAAAAAGTGAGTTGCGGGACAAAAATAAGGTTTTTGAGACAAAGCCCAAAGCCCAGAAAAATCGGGTTTTGCCACCGAAAGCCTGGTTTCGGAGGAACTCCTGGTTTTGCTACCCCTTAAAAACCCGATGCCGATCGAGCCAAAGGAAAAGCGAATTTTTGGAAGCGCTTGCGGCCGCGCAAGGCATTCATATCCCATTGAATCGCTATGAACATTAATGGGATATCATGGGATATTAATCATTCATATCCCATTGAATCATATCCCATTAAATCCCTGTGGTCTCAATATAGTATTAGTATTAACCATCAATATCCTATTGAATTCCTATGGTCCCATCAACCATTCACAACAGTTGACCACAATGGCTTACAGGCGGCGGTGAAGAGTGCTCGCGAAGCAGAAGAGGCGGTTGTCTCGTGAGCGTGTTGCGGCCGTGTTTTGATGATGATTTAACAATACTTAACCATCAAAAACAGTTATTTATCCAACAAACATGGTGTTTTTTTGGGACTATATGGGATATTCATGATTGATACGGAATTCCTCAGGTAATAAAAGGGATATAGATGGGAATTTATTGCAACAATATGTGATACGACATGTTTTTTTTCTTCAGCGTCATCAAACATGGCTGGGAAATCCCTCAGTTTTTTATGGGCATTGAAATGGGACAAAAAAATCGAACAACGGGATTTTCAGCGTGCCATGTTTGATTGGAGGTCAATCCACAAAACTGGATAACTGGGATGATTTTCTCTGCGGAAAATCAATGACCTGATGATTTTGATAAGAGAAAAAGAAGATGAGGGTTGAAGTACCAATGGGGGTGTAGATGGCTATATCACCAACTGTTTTTTTTTTTTTCCATCTTTCCCAACTTGATATTGTAAGCATGTTTTTTGGGATGGGTGGCTCAAATCACCAAGCAATTCTTTCATTGGATCATCAGCAAAAACCCTATATCTACAATAGATGGGTTTCCTTCAGATTGTTTCCAATACCTCCACTGAAGGCTTGAGCCACCAGAAATGACAGATTGAACTGGCAAGAACCGGATATGTCCAAGCAACAATCACACCAAACATACGGATATATACTTCCAACATCTTACAATTATGGGGATCTTCACCACAGAAATGGGTGAAGGAACAGATTTAAACAATACAAGGAGACAAAGGAAAATTATTGGGTACTCGCATCGGAACGAACCATGCCGTAAAAGTATTGCACTTTTGGACAGTTTCATGCACCCAATACTAGGGTGAATCGCTTTGTGCCACAAACAGGTCATCATTGATGGTTATGCCAAAGCGGGACACAAATGAGTTGAAATCATTTGAAACCCACTATTTGATGAATGTAACGCGTCCACTAATGCACTCACTCGATGCACCAAATTCACACTTCAATACTTTTCAGGCCTTTCAGAAGGCCACGAAAGAAGCGGAGGTGCCTCGCCTCCTTTGACCGAGAGCTGTTGGAATTCTTTTAGACATAAGAATCTGCATAGACTGTTGTTTGATGCGTCCTCTGTGAATCTAATATGACAAGTAAAAATCTCTGTGAGATTTAAGACATCCCAGAGAAAAAGAGGAATCTTGTCTATTGCCATGTATTTTTTGTACCAGAAGATGCAGTACACATCAGTACACTGACTATTTTCAACATTTTTCAACAGTATCCGAAGTAATCTCAACCCATCTTGAGAAGTTGCCCATGTTGCTGCCGGAAATTGCAGGGAGTTCAAGCGGAATCTGCCACGATGACCAGTCTCGAGGCTGCCAACAAGGTGCCTGCACACACACATACACATATAGATAATTATATATATATATATCTTATATATAATATTCAATATAATACGTATATATATATATCATTTGATAAAATATATATAAATAATTTAATTAAATATATTCTATATATATTAGAATATAATACACACACTATATGATATATCATATTTACTAAATTATATATTATTTTTAATTATAATATATATTGTATATGATATAATGTATACTGTATACAATATATAATATATAATATATAATATATAATACGCAATATATAATATATAATATACAATATATAATATTATGTATAATATATAATATGGTATATTTAATTTAAATGTCATAGACAAATTTGAATATATAACAGAATAATTTGAAAATATATATTACATAATATTGAGAAATAATACATATATATATACAAATATTATATATGCTATATACACAATATATATATATATTATCTCTAATATTCTATCATATATATATATTATCATATATTATATCATATATATATATATTGTATCATATATATATTATATAATATATATATATTATATCATATATATATATTAATATACATATGTATATATTATACCATATATAGTATATCATATATATATTTTACTAATATATTATACCTTAAATTTGAAATATTGAAATATATTACATATATATGTTCATTATCAAATATATATATATATATTGAATATATTTTATATAGCTTTTACATATTATATATTTTTATATAGTATATATATATATCATGTGTGTTTTAGGCTTATTTGAAAAACATATTTTTATATTGTATATTTTCGAAGTATTTTTTAAATTTACAATATATATATATATATGTATATATATATATATATTATGATATTATTTATATACTAATGATATCTATATTTTATATATTGTATTTGGTGTTTGTTTATAAATATAATATATATATAACAGTTTTTTAAAGATTAAAATGCATATCATGTATCAATTGTATCAATAATATATAATATATTCATATTTTTCAAGTTATCTTTTATATTATATACATATGTTTTTAAACATATATATATATACATTATATATACACAGTATATATATATATATATATTATAGTGTATATATATATTATCATATATATATTATTATTTACATATCATATATATTATATACTAATATATACTTTATACATATTGTATACATTATATACATATTATGTACTATATACATTATAGATACATTATATACTATGTTTATATATACTATAGAGTCAAGTTGGGTAGGAGATCATATCGTTGGACAGATTACATTTAGAACGTCCCAAAATCATAGTTTAAAGATCTAGACGTGCGAATCAGGTCTTTGTCTTGAAGACCTATGCATGTTCCCAATTTGGCCGAAACACATGTTGTATTCTTAGTTTCCAGAATGCCCCGGGTAGGCGGCACAGTTTGCAGTTAGAACATCCCAAATTATGTCTTGAAATATATACACGAGCCATTCAATACTTCTCTTAGCGGATTCTGCATTGATTCCATTTGGCCTGAAAAAACTTGATATTTCCCTTTTTCTGGAATGCCCACAGGTGGGTGGGACTTTGTACAGTTAGAACATCCCAAATTATGTGTTGAAAGATCTAGCACGCGATTGTGGTTCCACTATTGAAAACATATGCATAGACTCCATTTCGATCACAACCTTTTCTATGTTTTCCATTATTTCTCTATATTTTTTGATGCCCACAGGTAGATGGTACAGTCTAGACTTAGAACATCCTAAAAGATGTTCTGACAGATCTAGTTCCACGATTCTTGACAATTTAAGCGTAGATTCCATTTGGCTGTGAAACTTTAGTTCAAGGTGCGAGGATGCCCGCGCGTTGGTGTACAGTCTACGCTAAGAACATCCCAAATGATAGTTTAATATCTCTGAACACCCGATTCCGTTTCTTTTCCAAATCGATGAATTTAACTTTGTTTAGCTGGTATATGCTTGTATATAACATCACAGCTCCCTGACACATCAGAAAACTTGGGCACTTGAATATAGATATATCAAGGTATTTCCGCATCATTGTGGTTGCGTTTTTTGGAGTATGTATGTATGTATGCATGCATGTATGCATGCATGTATGCATGTATGCATGCATGCATGGATGTATGGATGTATGGATGTATGGATGTATGGATGTATGGATGTATGGATGTATGTATGCATGCATGCATGTATGTATGTATGTATGCATGCATGCATGGATGTATGGATGTATGGATGTATGGATGTATGGATGTATGTATGTATGTGTATGTATGTGTATGTATGTGTATGTATGTGTATGTATGTGTATGTATATGTATATGTATATGTATATGTATATGTATATGTATATGTATATGTATATGTATATGTATATGTATATGTATATGTATATGTATATGTAATGTATGTATGTATGTATCTATGTATGTATGTATGTATGTATGTATGTATGTATGTATGTATGTATGTGTGTATGTGTGTATGTATGTATGTATGTCTGTCTGTCTGTCTGTCTGTATGTATGTATGTATGTATGTATGTATGTATGTATGTATGTATGTATGTATATATGGCATTGGTGCTATGTTGACCGGTCACCATTTAACAGTTCCACTGCACAGTTCAAACTATGAAAGACCTTCCCATGTAGCGAAGACTTGGATGGGATATACAAAGATCGCGTTCCATGAAGAAAAGGCACTCTCCTTTCGGCAGCGGTGAGCGTAGAGACTGTTCTAAGTGTGGCGTTCACAAAGGCATACATTATATGTGTGTAAATCAGTAAGCATATGTATGACATTGTATGTCTATAAGTGCAGGTTTCCAAAAATCAATGAATGGATGTTCTAAGTGTTGAATTTTCGGATGTTCTATATAAGTGTGCGCTTCCAACATCAACAGATGTTCTAACTGTAGCTTCGCACATTTTGGAGAAATTGATGTTCTAAGCAGTTTCATACAAGCTATCATTATGTACTAGTAACTACTAGTAGTACATGTATCACCCTTCAGGTGAAGGCTTGAACACGGATCACAGGGATGTTACTGAACTGATTGCAGGAGGCCAACAGCATCATCAACAACAGCAAGTCTGTTCTGGCAGTGTACGGGACCAAAGGGCGTAGTGGCGTTGCGTGGTGATGGCAAAGCATTTTTTGGGTCTAGGACCTAGGACTAGTTTGGCATTGATGTTTTGATGTGCCATTTATAGCATGTATTATATGTAGATGGCCCTTAGATGGCGCAGATCTGGAAGTGTTCATAGAAGTTCTGTGGCTGCAAAGCTTCGGAGAGATGGCATCCTTCCGGCCTGCGAATAGCAGCGTCATGGAGAATCGTCGCCATTCACATCCCATGGGGAGCGCTTTCCTGGGATTGATGGTCATAGCAAATCCGATCTCCCTATTGGTTGGTATCCACACCCCCACAAAGCCACATCAAGGGCTACATTATCCATCATTATCCTAGGTCTTAGTTCTTGTCCTATGGTTTCTTCAATTTATTTCCATGATATATACTTTATACCCCCTGTACTGGCTAGATTACCCCACATTTTCGTTTTTTTGCCGTTTATAAACCATTAAACCCCATGAACCCATTGGAACCTCATTGAACTCAGTTAAATCCCACTAAAACAGCTTAAATCCCACTATATAAACCCATTTCAAAATTTGAACACCATCCAATGCATACAGTATACCTCCATTTGTGATTGCCATCTGTGCCCCGATTCTCAGCACCGCTGTGCCGCTGGAGGAAACGCATCTTTTTGAAACGTCAAGAACTGTCAACGTCGGAGCAGGAAGAGCTGGAACAGCTCCAGAAACGTGTGGATCCTGGTGAAATACGGAGATTGGGGCCTGGTGAAGGTTTTTTGAATGTATAAATATATGCATATACGTGTGTATACTTACATATAATAATATACTGTAATGTCTATGTATTTGCAATACGTGTATATAAATCTGAAATCAAGCTAGAAATTTAAGATTTCATGTATTTGTAATTTTGTATATCCATCTGGGTAAATTATAACGACCTCACTACGACCTCACTGGAATCATGGTTAATAAGGGAAATCATCCCCAAATGGCCTTAATTCAGGTTAGTGAATTATTCTAATTTACCCAGAATCCATGTATAGCATCTGCAGGTGTAAAAATATCAACATTTCACCGGCGACTGGTGAGGCTTGGACGATTCGACCCAGCAGCTCTTGGAGAGCAAAAAGGTGGTGTCGGATCGGCAACATGAGGTCGGATCCGGTTAGATTTTGCAGGATTTGTCAGCAGCACCTGGAAATTAAGCTGCGTTGATGTAGGAAGATTTAAGGATTTTTAAGGATATGTTTCAGGAACATGGAAAAGCAAGGTTTTTTTTGAGCAATTTCAGTAGAAACATTCGGTACTTAAACCTGACCATGAGATATACCATGTGTTTAATGGCAAAATCACCCATAGATATCATGGATGGGTAGAAGCCATGAAGTTTCCACCGTGAGGTTTGGTTGCCGGAGGATATGCAATGGCAGACACAGCCACTGATGAAAGTGATCATGACAGTGAAGATGGGCATAGGTCATAACATGTCATAACCTTCATTACCATATTCTGGGAGATGATTCTTGATTATTCCGAATATTCATTCACCAACTATTTGGATGTTAGGCAGGGTCATGATCCACAGCCAGTCATTCTCATAAACGCATACAGTAATATTGCACATATTTGTAGAGCAATGAAGAGCCGAAAGGATGATGTTGCTGGAAATGATTTTTCATGTGGGCTACCTGGCTACCGCTGATCCAGAATTTTAATGAATTTTATCACTGCATCCAGGTGATCAAACGCGAACTCTCCGGCAAGTTACAGGAAGTTCAAAAGATGTTTGAGGCGGGTATAGTATGATCTTTGGGGTCATCCAAGCTGATGCTGATCCCGGAGATTTGGGTGGAACTTCTTGAGCAATGGGGCAGGATTGAAAACTCTGCGACGGTCATTTTGGTAGGAATATCCCGTTTGGGAAACGTGAAAGTGGAACATGTCAGCCTTGTTGATATGATTCTTGAGATCGTTTTGTGGAATGAGGAAAAAAAGAGTTCAGCATTGTTCATGTCTCCACTCCATGATAGTGCAAATATACATGACAGTGTCAACGCTCCAACATTCTAACGATTCCCATCCTTAACTCCCCTTTGTTCAGATACATCTGTCCCCAGAATTTGGTGGCCATGAAGCCATCAGGCCTACCGCGGGAAAGCTGCGGGGCTGGAAGCGGGGCCGGAAAGCAGCAAAGCAGGCGAGTCCCATCCGCCAACGTGGCAACTGGGTGGTACAAGCCACCCAAAATTGGATGTTTATCTTGGAATTTACAACAGTATTCGACTACCCGCAGGGAAAATGAATAATTAGATCCAATAAAACGACACGGTTTTGACTGGGGGCATGTGCTATGAGGCGGAAAGGATTAGACATGATATGATTCCAGTCAAACCGTACCCCTTCATACCCATTCTACCAATTCTTTTCATTTAGGATTTAGGATGGTAGCAAAAACACCAAGATTTTCGACACTTGGGCAGCCGGGGACGGTACCTTGGGACTCGGACATGGGTGCATCCCATTTTCGTGAGAGACCAAACTGTGAATCCCTTGAATTACATCAATTTTCTGATGGTTTCTGACGGTTCATGGCCCGGATGTGAAATTGTACCCTCTGGGAATCAAACGTGGCGTGCTGGATTTGTTCCCTTTGTAGATGTATTTTTCTTCGAGTGGCGATGCTCCTTGTCCAGCCAGCAAGTAAAAAAATAAAGTAAAAAAATATATGGACGAACCCTATGGATCTATTAGATCTATTTGATTATCTTCAAATGCAAATCTTAAGAAGATGACCTAATCTTATTCAATATATACGTCCTATATATATACACATGTATATATATATATATATCTAAATAATTCTAAATATCTAATGTCTACATGATTCTGTAATTTTAATTTATATTCTAAATATGTCTTTCTTAGATGTTCATTGCCTGGTACACATTCGAGCCCCTTTCAGGCTCGGATCTCCGAAGTCTTGGCCGTGCTCTCACTGACTTGGACAGGCGAAGCGCTGTGTCGGATTGGAAGGGAAAAATGGCAGGGTGGTTACCCCATATTTATCCATATTTTATGGGAAACAACATGGAAAAAAACATGGAAAACATGGAACAGAAAATGGTTTGCTTAAACTCTTAAACCAATCCATTGAAACTGCTGCAAAACAAGTGGTTACGTCATTGGAAGCGGACATTCAGTATGAAATCATCCATGTGAACACAAGGAAAATCATCTTCCACAGGTAGTGGCATTCTCCTACTTTGGTCGATTCCAGAGCCTGAATTTTGGTGGTTCCAAGGATGGTCTCAGATCCTGACTTTTCTGTGGTAATCTCAACACCAAGCACTTGGCTCATGGCCTGAGAACTTTCCAATTTAGTGCTGGTCTTCCCCCTATGTTTGTTGCTGACCTCTCTAATTGTCCACTAGTATCCGATTATAATCCTATTATGATCCTAGCATAATCCTATTGTAGTCCCACTATCATCCCCCTACAATGCTGTTATAATATGTTATAATCCCAGTAGAATCCCATCAGGTATCCCATATCATCCCCATATCATTGGTTAGTTGAAACGCCACATCATCCTTCCATTTTTTGCACGTCACGAGGCTGGCGATGAGCCGTTTATCTGCTCGGTACAGAGAGTCGGTAGCACCCAGTTCTGCTGGAGGTTGAAGCAAACCGATTGAACATCAGGCCGCTTGAACTTACAGTCGGTCAACCTAGATATGTAATACAATGTTATACATGTTGTTTGATCAGATCATTGATCTTAGACAGAAACCTTGGATGTAGGCTTTGGAGGTTAAACATAGGATGCCTTGACCTTACCTTCGTCTCCATGTCCTGCAACTTACTCAGCCACGCCGCTAAGAGCGCGCCGCTTCTCCCGTAGCTTTGAAAAGTTCGGATCCAGGGATTAGATCGCTGAAAATGACATGACGCGTGGCTCATCATGTGACACATTCCACATCATTCCACCAAGAATATGTTCAATGGACATCAATGGACCATGAAATACACATCAGATACATCAGGTTTGGATTGGCCAATGACTCACATCTGATTCTTCAAGCTACTGGGGACTTCAGTTCGACATGTCCAATCGAATTGAGAACACCCCGGGAAGCCCAGCAGCTGAAGCAGGGGCCAGGACCTGTGCAATGGCAGCCAAGCGCAAGGCAACGGTGAAGTCTGAGGACCAGATGAGAGGGGCGTGGGGTACATCTTCCGGTTGCTTCGACAGGGGTCTTAGGTTCTTTCCTTTCCACATTTTTTTATGGATCAATTATATGGATTATCCAAAAAAAAATATTTTGGATCAATTATATGGATTGATTATCAATGATTATCATTATCAATTATATGGATTATTTTGGATCAATGATTATCATAACCCATGAGCCGGGGACTTTCCCGGTTTCATGCTCAGCTACGAACTGCAGGACCAGTTCGAGACACCGCAAAAACTGTCCCGACGGAGCGAAGCACTTTGCGATGGCCATGTGTGCTTGTTGGATGTGCAACAGGCCCGTAGCTGCTGGATGGTGGTGCAACATGGTGCAACTGGGGTACTCAACTTGTGTTATCAAAGTTCAGTGAGAGTGGCACAGTTTAAGTCAAAACATGTCAAGCTAAGTTTTTTGGAGTACCAGTGAGCTTAACTGCATCATTTAACATTTAAATTCGTTGTTTCATGTTTTTTCCGTGTGTGAAAGAAGCATATCCGCTGGAGGCAGTGCCAGATTTCGCTGGTCTCCTCGCGGATTACCTTTGGTGCGATGATGAAGATGAAACTCCACAGGCTGCTGTGAACTCCGGGGCGGAGTACTGCATCTTGTGGGATCATACGGATGCTACATGGGTATAAATCCATCATCATATGGCCATTATGGCCATTTTAATAGGAAAACTGATTTAAAACTTTAAGCCATTGGATTTTAGGGTAATTACCCTATTTTCAGACATCTATCATATCTATTCCCACTACCTTGATTCGTCCAGTGCCAACAATCTTGATATCTTCAGGATGCATCTAGGTTGTGAGATGCAGGGCTCAAGACTGCACCTATGCTTGCGCTATTCTTGCAGGAGGGACAACTGCGACCAGTTCAAGAGATGTTGTTGACTGGCCGCAGCGCGCAGCTGCAGTTGATCGTTGGGGTGAAAGAAGCAAGGCTGATCGATAGGCCGCCAATGCATGCGCGTAGATACGTCACTGGCTCTTGATATGGAGATGCAACAATGGGGATGGGGCCTATAGTAACAGTTTCCAACGCTTCCACAACACATTCTTTGAGTTCATGTTCATTCAACTATCTTGAAGATTGTTGAGACGGCAGTCTTTGTGGATCTTCGCGGGAACCCAATTCTTTAATACGACAATGATGACAATGACACCTGTACGTTCACCACATCCATCCTACTGTATGTCCTGAGGCGATCATGTGCGACCACCTGAATATGACCTTCCCAGACGCCTGGCGCGCCTCGAAAAAGTTGAGCTTCACCACCACACCACAGGCGGACAAGAAATTCGTCCAGGCTTTGCTGGCAGCCTTGATCAAATGAGGCCCCGGGGTTCCCATGGGATCCCGATGGGATCCCGATGGACCATTTCATGGAGCTGGGAACATCGTAGGTACATGGCAGATCTTCCAGCGATGAGTCAGGCTAAGGTTGAAATCGTAGGCTTTAAGGCTTTGTCTCTACTTTTCAAGTACCAAACGTGGTACTGTATATGGTTGTTAAATTTGGTTCCATACTAGCGCTTGTAGCGTACCGGTTAACATCTGTTAACTATTTGTGAAACAACTTTGGATTAGCGCTTGCAGTGACCTTCAGCGGCTTAGCCGATGTCAGCTCCGCAGGAAAGATGATCGTCGAAGCTTTGCCTTGCCCAGGGCAAGTGCGGGGGGGGGGACTTCACTCGAGAAGCGAGTGAAATGAGGGGAACGGGGGAAAAATGTGACAGCTGCTGTCGTATTCGCGTGATTTCGCAGGCTGTTTTCAAGAACGCGAAGTCAATCATTTTAAGAGACATGTTTACCCACACAATGTAGTTTGATTAAAAAAAAACTATTTGGATGACATTATTCCCACCATGTAGTTTGGGTGAAAACTCCATCTTCTGCATGTCGTCCCACCAAACACTCCGTCCTCGGCCCAGTTCGGACCATGCTTCTGAGAAAAGCATCCTGAAAGAAGTGGAAGACATGAAGGTGGGTCACCATGGGCCACCCTGCCAGAGCCGAAGTAAACTACGCCGGAGCTGGTCGCGTCCATCCCAAAAAGGAACGTAGACTTCCAACATCTTCCAACCCCCGTAGGGCTAGTAGGGCCTAGTCACTGGTCGGAAGGAGGGTAACTCATGGTAATTCCTGGTAACTCTATGTTTTCTCTTTGTTTTTTCTATTTATACATTATATTATTACATATATTTATATAGAGTATATATTATATACTGTAATTATATATATATATTATACACCTCATTCTATCTCTATATACACAACTATTTGTGTACATAAATCTACATTGTACATAATTATACATAATTCATATGAAATATATGCATGCATAGAACTCAATAATAGATACTTGATTAGATCTCCAAGTGTGTGTGTATATATATACACATAACAGTATACATGTACAGGACTATCTGATATCTAGTGGTGTCCTTCAAAAAGGTGGAGCTGGAGAAGTGGCACAAGCAGTTGGAAGACTTGGAAGTCAAGGGCCTCACGCAGAAACTCATCCAGGAGACGGACTTCATAAAAGAACATGTATATATATATATGTATTAATATATATTATTTACTATTATATATATATACATTTAGGTAGTATATGGTATAGTAATGAAAGATGGCATATTAATGGGATATCATAGTAATATCTGGTGTATTGATGGATGATTAATGGTGGATATATGGGTAATACCTATGGTAAAGGAACATAGCTATTTTAATCTCCAAATTTATTTGGTAAGTGATCTATAAAGGAATCATTTTCCACAGCTATGTTAGTTTATTGGAGGGTAACTAATAGTCCCACCCAAAAAAGATAGAACATGTTCCCTCCAACCCGGACGTTGCTCCACACTTCAAGAGAATCATCATCATCATCATCATCA
Organism: Cladocopium goreaui; assembly: GCA_947184155.2. Classification (NCBI taxonomy): domain Eukaryota; class Dinophyceae; order Suessiales; family Symbiodiniaceae; genus Cladocopium; species Cladocopium goreaui. Next base: position 115,934 of record CAMXCT020001094.1, read on the forward strand.
TCATCATCATCATCACCTTTCTGGTGCTTGATAGGGAATGGGGGAATGATCCAAAGGATCCAATCCATATCCTCAACTTATCTTCATAAAGGGATCAAAATTTGCCACCCCCTCTGACTTATATGTTGATGATAATAAGAACATGAACTTATCTTGTTGAGGGATCAAAATCCGCCACCCCCTCTGACTACTACGTTGACAGGGATCATAACATCAACTTATCTTCATAATGGGATCCAAATTTGCCACCCCCTCTGACTTTTATGTTGATGATAATAAGAACATGAACTTAGCTTGTTGAGGGATCAAAATCCACCACCCCCTCTGACTACTACGTTGACAGGGATCATAACATCAACTTATCTTCTTAAGGGATCAAAAATTGGCACCCCCTCTGACTTTACATCTGTGATGTAATATATGATATATGTGCTATGTACTATTATATACTTCGGCCACTTCTGATTCCGACGCGGAGCAACGTAGGGGTTGCAGCGAACATGTTATATACTACTATTTACACTATTTCAGTAGATTTTTCACTGCTCGCTCCTTTTTCGGGCTTGCTATAATATTTCATGGAAACGATTGTGACAATTATGATCGACCATGTCCCCATCTCAAGGGATATTACTATGAAACAACATGTTGGAACATATTCTGATGGAACATATTATGATCAACAATTTTGATGGCCTTTTCACAATGGGTTTGCCTGAAAATGGGTTTGATACATCCATTTATTTCAATTCCAATTCGGAACCTGGGGTTTTGACCCACCAAATCTGGTGGGGAGAGGATACACCAATAAAATAGTCATGTCATGTCATTTCAATCACCATTTTGATGAAGCGTATTATGATGAACCATGAGATTCTGGGTACCATATATACCATATTTTCTGAGAAACTCAGCCGGTGGGCGGCTGGGATCTGGAAAGTCTTTGAGTGTGGAGTAGTTGGTTGTCCACACCAGGCATCTCCAAGTTGGGGACAAACATCTGACATTGAAGCAAAGCTGAAAAAAAACACGGAAGGAGCAACCAAAAAAATGATTGGAGATTTTGAAGCCATCAACACAATGACTTATGTTTGAAATTTTGAAACTTCTCCTAGCTGCCACCAACTGGGATCCCAACTCTCGCCTTACAGATCGCTGCACTTGCGAGGAGTCCTTTGAGCTAGTCGATGTTCTTGAGAAGAAGCTGGAACGTATGGGCCTTAGGGCAACATGAGCGAAATGTGATGGGTTTGTAGCCCATGTGATTGGCCATTTGATGGACACTATGGGATCTCGGGGTACGGTTATTGAAGTATACCAGCTGGCGTGATGGGGCAGAACCCACCATGGAAAAGCCACAAATCTAGGGAATATCTATGATTATAAAGTTATAAGTTATTGCTAATCCATGGGTAATCCTGGTGGGTTTGTTTCAAAGTGAGGATATGGTGGCCATTTTAAGGGCGATCAACCGTGCCATTGGGAAAATGAGGCTTTAAACCGTGGGGTGGAATGGCTCCAAGTTTTGAGACAGCCTCATATACTACCCAGATTGAACGGGGATTGCTAGAATCCAGTACAAATGGGAAACCTTGTTGACCAGTCGGTGTCATGGTGTGGCACTGCGGGCCCCCTTGGTCCATATGGGGTGACGAGCCTTCTTGCAAAACTCATCCTGGAAGCCAATTTGCGGGATGGGGGGTTGAAGTGATTTCAACAACAACAACAACAACAACAACAGCAACAGCAACAACAACATCCAGCTTGTGGATTTGCAAAGTCATTGAATCCCATCCCGTATCTTTGATCAATGTGAGCTTATTTGGTAGCATTTCATCTTTTGTACCACAATCTTCGATCACTGTTTCATGGTACCCTCTCGTAATTTAACATAGCTATTGAAAATCACCTTTTTTAATGAGAAAATCCACTATAAATCACCATTTTCAATAGCTATGTTGAATTACCAGAGGGTAAGCGGCATTCATTTTATCTTGCCGTTACCAGGTACGGAAGAAGTCGTTGCACCACTCTCTGCCGCTCGCCTTAGTGGAGAAGCCATGAAGCCACCACTAGGAGACAGTTACAATTGCCATAGCCCAAGCCCCAAGCCACTACAATATCTACAATGGACTCGACCACTTCGGATCTGATTGGGAATATTGGGATTTGGCACATTTTGGCACCATGAAATTCCATGTTTCTATATGTTTCTATGCGATCTCCCACAAGCGTCCTATCATTCTCGGAGCAGAAAATAGACAGAGGCAGACATAGGTGTAAAAGGACCACTGACTTTGCAGGTACCACCTGTTCCATCTATGCCGCGTGCCATCTATGCATCTGTTTATTTTCTAGTAAATGAGATAATCTGCCAATCAAAAGGAATCTTCAGTGGCCGCATAAAGTCTTGAAATGTGGCCACCCCTTGGATATAAGTTGGTTTATAAACACATCTGAGTACTCGGTCAACTACTCCCCCTTGCAAGGTGGAAGTGTGGATGCTTTCGATTCACAAGTGGAACCAAAACAGTTCAAAATGATCTCCAACATGCCCTCTTCAGAGAATTATGACCTAGGGTCCTCTCAGCGTCCAGGGATGTTGAGAGGGTCGCTGGTGCGGGAGTAACCCATGGTACTGTAGTGCTGCCTGGGTGGTGATTTTATTCAGCACATTGGACCTATGCCTGGTAGGTTTGTGAGTCCATAGAGAGGTCATGTTTGCATTCTATCGTGGGCGCCATCTGATGCTTGAAAGAGTGGAGTCCGGGCTAGCCGCGCTAGCCGGCTAGCCATAGAATTTTCAGGGGGGCTCCAACTATTTGTGTATAATTATATATATATACATATACACATCCAAAATCTAGTTCGTCATAGTTGGCCCAGTGAGAAACCCATTGACCTATCTACGGGGTCTCTTCTTTATGCATGGCACATACAAGTCACAAATCCTCAGGAAATGGGCCATTTATTGCCGCTGAGGATGATCCTCAAGATGTGTCTGCCATGGTCTTCTTGCAGGCCATCGTTCAGGCAGACCGAGGAGTAGGGAAGGGAGGAGTATGGTAACCCCCAAAAGATCGAAGGGCATTGCATCGCTATCTTTTTCAGGGTTAATATATGATATATATATAATATCTATATCATTCTATATCTACAATTCTAGTGCTTCGGTACAATCGAGGCTGATAAATGTGATTTTGTGTTTGCTTGTGGGTTCTTTTGTTTGCGCATGCATGTGTGAATCGTTGAATGTGTTCTTCGTGATGGATGTTCATGCTTCTTTTTTTTCTCTGCATGCTTTGTGTTGTTTTTGCTGTGCACTTTCTAACTTCAATGAAACTAACTTGCGTTGATTTGATCTAAGTCGAACCCAAATTTTCGAAGGCTAATGATAACCCTGAATGATAATGCCTTAAAATTGGGTATGCATCCAATGTGATTTGTTTTGAACCCCAAAATGGTATGACAATGACAATAAATTATGGCTCACCAGTTCACTGCACGGTATCGTTTTCTCTGAACTGAAGTATCAACGTAATCTATTTTTTTATTTACGAGAATTAACATTGCAAGGTTAGATTACCAGAGATTGCTGTACCCCAATTTTACATAATTTTAACATGTAATTAGTGAAAAGATTGATATGTCATACACGCAGGGAAACCTCAAAAAACCCTGCTGTGGTCTACCATGTACTGGTCGAATATCTACCTAACCAGTGTAACGAGTTGGATGGGATATGTGGGAAACCCCGGCAAAAGTCGATATATTTAGAAATTTAGAATCCCAATTAGAACATCATTCACTACACTTTAATATACAACATCTTAGAATCTTAGAATATCTTAGAACATCTTAGAACATCTTAGAACATCTTAGAACTATCAGATAATCTCCATGAACTATGGTATAAAAAAACATACAATTACCATCAATTACCATCATTTTAAGTATCATATCCCCCAGCTCTTGGAGCCATGGCTTACCTAGGCCCCACTGGGCACCTTGTAGCCAGGCGCTACAGAGGAGCTTCGTGCGCCTTGGCCAAAGCCCAGAGACTGCAGTCACTCAGATGATCCACGAGGACAAGGCCGGGGTGGGGTCATATCCACAAAAAATAGTGGAGTATTGTGGTTAAAAACATGTTAAAACAATAATACACTATCCCCCATGTTAAAACAATAATACACTATCCCCCAGTCATCGCCATTTTTATAGGTGGTATGGTTACCATTCCCAAATGGGTGGTTTATGGCATTGTTTTACCCACATTAAACATGATCCAGATATGCGTTTTTTGTTTTGGCTCTTTTACTAAAAGACATAAATAGGCAGACAATTCTGCTTGTTTTTTTTCAGAATCGCCTTTTGTCTTCGGAATCGCCTGTCAGGAAATCATTAAACCGAAACTGCCCTAACCAAATTACTCCACTAGACATGTTTTGATTTCCTCAAAATACATACCTTAATACATTTTCATATATGTCTTGGTTTACCCAAACTATCCCACCAAATTTCTTGGTTTAAGTTTAACCAATAAGTATCCCAACAAGTTTCTTTGCTTGTACACATTTACCAATTCATTTCTTGGTTTAGCTAAACTATCCCAGTAGATTTTGTTTTACCCAAACTATTTCAGGTTCCTATCCTCAGCTGTCATACACCGGCTTGTTGCAATTGCAAGAGTTTGCTCTGGCATGAACATGTTTGAATTTGGCCTTGGATGTGCTTCAACTGGAATATGTTCCTTCCCCAATGGGAAATAATGCATCAAAAAGTTGGTCGGGTAAAGTCGCCTTTTGGTTGGGAAAAGTCGCCCGCTCCGTTTTTTTCTTTTGCAGGTTACAAACTTCCAGAAAAATACATTGTAAATTCCAGCAAAACCCGATTCAAAAGCATTCCAACTAGTTTCCCATTCTTGCGGGAGAGATCCAAGTGACCATGCCTGGGCCTAATGCCCTGCATTGGCCACAGCCCAAAATCAAAGATATAGGAAACTAAGGATATATATATATTACATTCCTGTGTTCTGGGCGATGTTTTTTAAACAAGTAAACCCAGTTTCACCCATGGATCTGAAGGAATTTGGTGAAAAGATTGCCTTACTTGAAATCGCAAAAGTCGCCCGTGGTCGGGTAAAGTCGCCTTTGAACCACAAAAGGCAGAACTCCCTCAAAAGGCAGAACTTATGCACACTGGACTGGGGAAGATGTAGTTATATATACATATTATATAATATGTAATATATATATATATTACATAATATAATTATTGCATATATATATTACGTATATATTACATATATATATAATAATATATATATATATACATACATATATTACGCATATATATATATATATCAGTATATTACATTATATTACCCTGGTCCTGGGGACAGCAAAGACTCAAAACGACTCACCTGGCAGAATGCTACTCCGGGTTAATTAACCCTGTTCAACATTTAGCAAGAAAAACACAACAAGTTTTTTTTTTTAATGGGCACCCTACTCAATTCCGAGTTCCATGTCTGTTCGCGTGGGGGTTTGTTTTCAATTTGCAGGTGATGATATCATTTGATTCAGTCCATTTTCATCCCGTATCGATTTGTGTCTTAATGACGGCATTGTGATGAAATACATAATCACATAAGGTACTGTAACATAACATAACCCATAAAGTCAGACCTTGATATGCCCCCCAAATAGTTCTCTGAAAGATCCTGGACATGACACGACCAGCCATGAAACTTATGGCCATGGCCTCCATGATAAACGACGGTCAATTAAAATCGCTTCAATTGTCTCAATTTCTCGGTGTCCTCAAAGAGTTGTTGGCAGTATTGTTTGGTTTGAATTTAATAAATGCCATTCTGTTTTGATGAATGCCATGTCATGCAATGCAATGAAAGGTAATGCAATGTTTCTTTACTGTTATGCAATGTAATGTTTTTTTCCCGCACCTGCCAGGTGAGAGTCTCTAGATTTTAACAATCGTGCAACTCCGCATCTCCGCCTCCTCTCTGAGCTGGACGATCTCCATATAGCGAGCTCCGGATGCTGACGATGCAATGGAGAGCGGCCGGACCCGAACTCCATATCGCGAGTGCGGGATGCTGTGGGGGCGGCTGGAGCCGAGCACATGCCAGAGAGAATGCCAAACAGAATGTCAGAATATTGTCAGATAGAATGCCAGATCCAATGCCAGATAGAATGCAAGATAGAATGTCAGATAGAAGGCCAGATAGAATCAGATAGAATGTCAGAATAGATGGGGGATAGAATGCCAGAAAGATCCAGAGAAGTATGTCAGAATAGATGACAGGTAGAATGCCAGAAAGTATATCAGATAGTATGTCAGAATGTATATATATATAATATTCATGCCATATATAATTCCTGATGGGATGTCAGAAACTATGTCAAAATAGCGTGTCAGGGTGGGGATCACTCGAAGAAAGTAATTTTTGAAGAATGTGAAAACATGTAGTATGCTTTTAAGTTTTGTAATGCTATGTAAGGTTTTGTACTGTTACGTGATGTAGTGTAGCGTAGTGTCGTGTTGTGCAATTCAATGTCACGTACTGTACTGTAGCGCAATGTAATGTAATGTCATGTAATGTATGTATCTATGTCTTGTATCTTTGCAATCGCAGCCAGCGAGAATTTCAACGCACCCCCATCCATAATTGCAATATTTGGATGGTCATAAATAGCATATCAGCATATCATATTAAACAACATGAGTTTCCTGCAGATCTGCCCTTGAACCCAGGATAAACAAATGTAAAGCCCTGGGGGGGTGCCATAGTGACCATAGTGGCTAGGTGGTGGAGGAGAAGTTCGTGTCAGCCATGAGAGCTCTGTTGGGAGACCGAAACAAACTTGTCACTGGCAGATCTGTTAAAAATGGAGGGTTTCTGTTTGAAAAACTATCTGGAACATGTATGAAAATGATTGAACATGTTCCATTGCCATGATTAGCGGGTCCTGTTTGAAGCTGACATGGCTGGCGATACTTCACCATCCATTCGAGACAGAGGAACCTCCTGGAGAAATTTTACAGATGGTTGCTGGGAGAGGGAATCATCCCTAAAAACATGGTTTCTTTCCTGTTTGCTCCAACTTTAATTTGAATGTGACACACATTTCGGGATGGTTCACTACCAGCCGGACCATTTTTTTAGGGGAATGAACATCCTGTGCCAGACACCTTTGTTTTGGGGACACAACTTTTGGTCCATACCATTCCATACCCATTTGGGCAAAACATGACAACCTCCCTTGCCACCATTAATTGCTAGAAATGATGATTGCTATGGGGAGGAACAGTCCACGAATGGCGACCTTCAGGTTTGTGGAACATCATAGCGTAATTACAAGTCCATAAGATATGATCAATCGAACGTGCATAAAATTCTTGTAGAGACACAGCATCACAAAACCATTTTGCATTCTCAAGATTCCTATAGCCTAAACATCTAAATGACTCATTTTAGGCGTCATAGTAGTGATAAGTGATAATCCACAATTAAGCCATGGATAATCCACGAGACATTGGGATTTTCTTGCCCTTTTCAGATACTAGGCAAGAGCTCCAAGTTGATGAGTCGAATCCTTCGGTGTGTCTGTTCTCCGAGGAGGTGACGATTGGGATTTGTGCTTGCTTCAATGGATTGGTTTAAGGGACAACAAGAAAACCCCAGATTTCATGGGAAAATCTATGAAAATCTATGGTTATTCTGATGTTTCGATATTTCCAAAAAAACATCTTAAACCAATCCATTGATTGTTGGAAGCTGTTGGAAGCTGTATGGTTCGCTGGGTATATCGGTGACCATCCCCAGGAGTTGAAAGCTGCATATCGAGTCTGTGACAAGACCGAGGCGTGGGACTCACCGGACGGACCTCAAAATGTGATAAAAAACATGTCACTTCTTGGAGGAGAACCATCAAAAGTACCATGGAAAATGTAGCAGAATCATATTCACTCATCCAATATGGAAGCACAAGTTGAAGTGTTCTGAATATGCCCCAGCACCGCCATTTTTTCTCTTCCCAGCATCAACAGGTGACAAAGTCGAAGTTTTTGGACTACTTCAAAGCGAGGTCAGGAGCGAAAAACCGGCGAGCTTCATCTTGGTTCATGGGGCAGCCCCAATAAAAATGGCATGCCGTTCCCTGGGATAATCAGGAAAAACCCGTAACTTATGGTAGAAAAACCCAGGGGAACATCCCAATTTCTGGCACATTTCATGAGAAAATGATGAAGGCAATGCGTGGATGGAATGGGGTGTGTCTATTTTTAGACAAACCCAACATGCCGGACTTGGACTACGGAAGGGGTAATCGCAAGGCTCAACACTTGCTCGTGAAGGGCCAGAATTTATCGCGGAGATGACAAAGAAATACAAAAAAGAACGCATTCTTTGCTGATCGGTTGTAGAAATTTTTGCCGTTCCACCTCAATAGATGTGATATGATGTGATACCCAATAGTATAACTATTTGATACTATCTGCATTTACTGTAATTGCCATGTCTCAGTCAGTTAAAAGAACTGCTTGCGTGTTCCGCTGCTTTTTTGGCTGTGGCTGAGGTATGTGTGCGTGAACTTGGTGACCATGACAGATCAACCTGCCTGGAGCCCGAAGATTTCATCACGTCACTATCAGGATTTTCCACGGTTTACCATCAAAAATATGGTGAGATTTTTTTAATTGCGGGAAAATTGTGGTAAAATTGTAATAAAATCCGGATAGAGCATAGATGATAGTTTCTAGGAGGAATCATCCAAACATCACTAACTAGTCAAGGTAAATCAATGGTCAGCCAGACCACGAAAATTGAGTTTGGTTTGGCTCCGCAGGCCTGGGGATCATATATCAATGATATATCCTACCAGGTTGATGACCTGGGTCTGCCAAGTAACTTGATGCAGGATTCAGATGGGACATCACACACATATAATAGATCACCCATGTCATGTTTCAATGTCAGTGACATAGATTACATAGATATAATGATACTCTCATACTGGCTGATGTTTGGCTTTCTTGAGCAGCCCAACCTGAACCCCAGCCCGAGTCATCCTGAGTGCCCCAAACAAACGTTGTTGCTGTCCTATCTGTTTTAAAGAACTGCCTCGCAGCCCTATCAGTATGTATCAGTATTAAATCTCAGTATTATCATGATTGTTAAAGAAGCCCAGGGTTTTTCAATTTTTCAGCAATATTTTTTTTTTAGGCCGTGAAGGGCAGCAAGACCATCAAGAAGTTGGCAGTGCACGAAATCTTGGAAGCCTTGGGCAGCGAAGCCCAAAAGGTGGGACCCCCGTGAGGCGATGATCCATAAATTCAACGGCCGTTACCGGTTACCATTTTGAGCTTCGGACTGACTCACCATAAAAATAGCATCCCAAGTCTGGTGGTTTCAAGATGTTTCAAGATGTTTCAAACAGCAAGTCTGGTGGTTTCAACATGTTCCCATCATTAAATCTCAGTAACCCCCATTAAATCTCAGTAAATCCCACCTGGAACGGTGCCAGGACGAGGCTTCAGGGCTGCTGCGGGTGAAGGTAAGGGAGAAGGACGGGAAGGAAGGCTATGTCACTCTGGAATCCATCAACGGTGCGCCCGTGACAGGTGTCGGGTGAGCCAGTTATGGTGGTTCAGCTTCTGGATGATTTGTGGGTGATGGGTATGGCATACTCTATGAATCTGTATGAATGGATCCAATTCATTGATATTTATATATATATATATTTATTGTATATCTATAGACACTATAGAATCATTATGAATTGTAAAGATGTAGTCTTCACAATCCCCCTTTTAAAACTTTTTTTTGGAGTATCATGAGGTATCCAATCTTGACCCGTGATGGCAAGTTCCGGAAACGCAGGTACGACCTTTATCAAGACCATCTTGCCACATCAAGTCTGGCGCTAAGATCACGTCGCAGCACTGACAGGTGATAGCAGGTGACATGGACTCTGATGGATGACATGACGATTGTTCATGGGAGTCTCACGACCAGTTTAAGAAGGGCAGTTTGAAATTCACTCTGCGATTTTTCATCATTTTTCGAACCATTTTAATTTCCACATCCCATAGGATCCATGTATGGTATATATGCTAACATTGGGGGTATATTGATGGTAAATGTTACCATATATAGCATACATGGATCCTATGGGCATGTGAATCCAATGTTTGATTTTTCTGAGCCCTTGCCCAGGTGATGATGACGACGGTCGAAGTTGCAGTGGAAGAAATGGCTGAGGCCAGTCCCAAAACAAGCTGCGGGGAAGGACGTTGAGAATGGACCCAACCCCCTAATTTTTTGGGGGGGATTAACATGATTTGATTCATTTAAAACCAAGAAAACATTATTAGTGATTTGGAAAACCAGCAGAAAAAGATAAAAAACAACAATGATTGGGATCTCGCCAAAAGCATGGGAGTTCATCAACAAAATGGCCATGGCAACACCGTGACCAGCGGACAAGGGAACTTCGCAATTTTCAGGATTTGACCATCCACTTTTAGGGATTGAGCCGATTGAACCAAGACAATGGGGGACTAAACATGACTAAACCACCAATCAAGTGGATTCAACAGGGGGAACTGGGGGAACTGTCCAAGCGGAAGATGATGGAGACGGGGATGGGATGTGCTCGACAAACACGGGAAATGGGACCTTTGGACCCCAATCACAAACTGGAAAAGATTGGGTTTGGGTTCTAAGTTTTCAGACATGCCCAAATGACCTGAGAGTGCCATTGTCCTGTTGTCGCAAGTGCTCAAAGGTACAGATTCTTTGGACAAATTGTGGTCCATAGTCATCATGGTGAAACATCCTCTGCTGGCAGCGGGCCTTTTGCTGATCGCGTGCCATGCAGTCCATTCCTTGGTGTTTTGTGCTCCTTCAACTGCGAGCCAACTGGCCCCACAAAGGCATTTCACCCAGGTAGCAGCTGGAGGTACCTCCATTATGGAAGCGCCCGGGGAGTTTGTGGGCACACGATTGCCTGGCTTGACCTTTGTGGCTTTCTTGGTGTTGGTTTCCAAGCAACTTGCATCTTTGAAGCTGGCAGGTGGTGTCTTGAGTCCCTTGCTCTATGCCACCTTAACGGGATTGGTGGTTGGAAACACCTTCTTGAAAGGTGAGAATCTCCGAAGTCGGATCAAACCTGGCGTGGCCTTTGCCAAAGCGCGCTTGCTACGCCTGGGCATCATCCTCTATGGCTTCCGCGTTTCGGTGCAGCAGATTCTGCAGCTGGGTGCTGGAAGTTTCCTGAGCGCAGTGGCCATGACGTTCTCCAGCTTGGTGGTTGGAGCCATGGTGGGCAAGTTGTTGAAAGTGGACCGCTCCGTGGCGTTACTGGTCACCACTGGGGCATCCATTTGTGGCGTCTCAGCAGTGATGGCCGCGGCCCCAGTGGTGGAAGAAGAGGGAGCATCTGGGGCAAAGGTCTCCGTTGCTTTGGCCACGGTGATGGTTTTTGGGATCGCTTCCATGTTTTTGTATCCCATCATGTGGACCAAACTGCCCTGGGCCTCACTTTCTCCGAAGATCATGGGGATCTACACAGGTGCCACGGTTTATGAGGTTGCAGGTGTCGTTGCTGCAGGAAATGCCATGTCACCGGCAGTGGCATCAGCTGCGTTGTTGACCAAGCTGGTAAGAGTGCTGTTGCTGGCTCCATTCCTGGTGATACTTAGCAGGATGTCGTCAGAAAATGCGAGAAGCTCCCGCGTTCAAACCCCTTGGTTTGCCTTTGCATTCTTCGGGGTTTGTCTTGCATCTTCTTGCGTGCAGGTTCCCCATGTCATCAGTGAACGACTGAGCTTGTTCAGCACGTGGTGCACAGCCATGGCGATGGTGGGTCTAGGACTGGAAAGCGACTTGAAGTCCATTCAACGTATGGGCTGGAGACCCATGCTCTTAGCCACGGTGCTGTTTCTTTATTTGGTGCTGGGTGGCCTTATGGCTGTCACCAGTATTTTGCACCTTCTGCCAGCATAGGAGATATGCTGCATATACACAAATTGTCGATCTTTGTCTCATCTGTAGCTTTCTTTGCTAATCCTAGAGCTTTGAACCAAAGGCTGTTTGGAGCTGCAGTTCGGAGTCCCATTTCCTCCTGCAGAACTAGGGGAAGGAAACGGAGCATCCGACAAAGTAAAGCCTTCATTGGACAATTGGTCCCTTCCCCCATCTTCCCTCAAATAGTAAATACACCCTCAGAAACTTGGTTTGGTATTGGAACTACATATTGGATCATATTGGAAAAATTTATGTTGGCGTCCCATATGTTCATCTTCGGGGGACGGGTCATCTTTGTCTCCAGCCAGGCCCTGACTTCCACAGCCAAGCAGTTGGACAGCAAGATGCGCGGAAATAATGGGCCTTTGCCCGACATCAAGGTTGGGGGGAGGGGGAGAGCACTCCAGTGGCTGGTTGGTAAGAGAACTAAGCAAACAGAAACAAATCGGGTCGGAAGCTGATTTTCCTTTAAGATGCTTGAGGCATGTTTAATTTGTTGATGCTACCGAAATCCAGAGCCACCCCCAACTGTATCGGAATCAGCCAGTTCTATTTCCAACCTCAAACCTCATTCTAATGTTCTCGGCTGGTTTCTTTACGGCTCTAAGCAGATGGGCACGGCTCTAAAACGCAAGATGACTTGGACATTTGGTCGTTTTCACATTCACTATGGCTTGAATCATCTAGCATCATCTAGCACAATTAATCCAGTATCAATGTTTTCCTGGAAAATCCCTTCCTATTTTGTATGATTATCCAGTTTGGTTCCCCTAGCCACCCTCAAGTAATTACCCAAAATATCCCAAAATATTCCTAAATGAACTGAATCAACGCTGGTCAACCCTGAACATTAGATCTTCCGTGCTTGCGTTCGTGGTCTCAAATAGTACCAGACTCCACGTTGCCAAACCTGTCAAACCCAATGAATTGGCCAGGTGTTATAAACAATTGTTGGAGATATTCCCACATTCTTCATTATTCTTCAGATCTAATTTTCAGTGGTTCAACCTCAACCCCAGGAATCTCCGTTCTGAACCCCTGCGCAGGCCGAGGTGACAAAGTTGCGGCCGCGAATTGCTCAGGCTCAGCCAGCAAGGATCCATTGGGATCAAATCATGCTAAGCTATGCTACTTGCGTGTGCAGTTGGCAGTATGGCTCTAGCCACTCTAGCCAAGGTGAGAATCCTCCATGAGTTAGGATTGTTTATGATTTTTTCGCCCCAAGTAAGTCGTGGATCAGGCTATGGCATGTCAAAATGGATGAGACGGAACCACAATAGTTCAAAAAGGAACGCTTTCAGTTAGTAGACTCCTGTATAGTACCTGACTTCATGTATTTGCTTGTTTGAAATCACAGAGTACCAGATGACTCAACCCTTGAAACTTTATTTTTGTAATCATGAATTTTCAAGATGGGTTGTGCCATGTTGTGCCCAAAAAATGGAGGGTAGAGAAAGTTTTGGGTGATCCATGTGGGTGCTACTTGCACCAAGAATTGATCTCAAAAGAGCATTAGGAACCTGTAAAATCAAAGATGAGGTTCTATGTATATACTGTATACTGTTAGAATCTGTTATAAGTTATATATACTGTTAGAATCTGTTATAAGTTATATAAGTTATATATATATACGTATATATATATAGTATTATATTGTATTATATACAGTAACTATATCATCATCCCTGTTTTTTTGTTCCAAAGGTCCACACCTTGCCATGTCCAGGTGCAACAGACTCTGAACGGCCTCAAGTGCGCCTGGCTCGGCCTTGCGGGGGGCGCCCCGCTTGGGCGCCGCATCCAACGGGCTTTCGGACCGGACCTGCGGACCTGGCCAGGAAGAAAGTCTCCACAGCGAAGAAGTTGCTGGCGGAGATCGAGGAAAAGGAGTCCACCCGCAAACAGGAGGCGATTTCGTATAGGATCCCTAGGGATCCCCTAGGGATCCCTATGGGGTATCCTGCACTTTCTGCAGATGTTTTGAGATGATCAAGAGGGATAGACCCACTCAAGGGATGCTTGTTTTTCTCCATGCTGTTTCTATGGTCACTACTTGTAGCCAGGATTGACAGATTTAGATGTTTTCATGGGTTAAAACCTTTCTTGGTGAGAGTTGGTTGCAGAAAAAAATGCGAGTACCCTTCAATTTTTGGTTTTCTTATGTTTTCTTCATATATTTCTGGGGATTCCATTGAATGATGATCCGTGGACAGATTCTCAATTCAAACCAATCCACTGAAGCACAGCAGGTGCTGTTTGAACTGAGTAAGCTGTGCTCATGTTTCAAAAAGCCTAGCGGCTAGCTGCTAGCTAACTTGACTATTCTTGCCCAAAATGGTATATTCCAGAAGTATACTGAAGTAACAGATCGCCGCAATTCGCCCTACATCCACAAATATATCCCTTATTTTGAGCCAAGCCAACGTAAAGACAGCTCAGCCATGGCTGCCATGGCGCCATGCTGCAGGCTATGGATCGCTATGAAGCGGAGAGGATGATCAACAGCGCCAAGGATCTAATGGACCTGGTGAGACCCATGATCAGTGAGGTGGGGCAAATGGCGAGAACGATGGCGACACCAAATGTGGAACGTTTCGGAGAGGTCAAACTCAGAAGAACCAGATGATCAGATGATTTTTTTTTCCCCCGTATATCCTTGGGGGAAATGGGAAGTCTTAGCAGATCAACATTTGGAATCCAGATAGATGCACACAAGCTGGTACACCTTCAATTTTCAGTGCTTGAACACAGTTCTTCCAAGTCAGGAAGACTTCATCACCAAATCTGCAAAAGTTTTAAAAGTTGACTAGCAACACCCAACTGGCCCAAGCGTTGTCGTTTGATTATCTTCCGGTCATCTTTTGGTATTTCAAAAACTTGTACTGTACCTCAGAATGCATCAGAATTCCTTGGCCTACAGGGCCTACAGAACAGTCAGTTGACTGATCACAAGAATGGTCTCCTGCTTCCAAAATAGGCTTGAAAATTGGTAAATGAAGGCTCTTGCATTTCCAGAAACACACGGCAGCACCAAGTTGAGTTTGGTTGCAGCCCTTTTGTATTGGTGACCCCACAGAAATGCGAATAAATACGCTAACTCCGTGGGATCTCTGGTCATTTCAATTTACAGCATACACACTCAAGCGGGTGGTTTCACCTGTTTATCAGATAGTTCAACAACTCTTTCAATCTTTAGTTGGGATGATAAGTCCGAACGTACGATTGATTAAAGGATGTCAACATGGCTAAAATCATCTAACCTGCATGACTGTACGTAATTATATATATATATATACATATCATTATATATACATAAATCATTATATCTACAATATATATATACATATCATTATATATCTATCTATATATCATTTTTTTCCCTCCACCTAGCTGAGACTGATCCCAAAGTTCTCAGCCAGGTCATCCCAGCCGCAGAGTCTCTGAAGGCTGCAGATACCACGAGTTCCTGCACCATTCAGGCGACGATCCAAGGGACGTAGACCCACTGGGAGTAGTTTTATAGTGGTTAATAGTGGACTAATGGTGGACTAGTGGTGGACTAGTGGTGGACTAATAGTCTTAAAATTCCTTAAAATTCCTTGAAATTCCTTGAATTTCCTCAAAAAATCCTTAATGATCTTACCATTGGAATCACAGAAAGTGGGGTGATCCAGTGATCCGGCACGGCTTTTCCATGGGTAGATATGGGAATCCAAACATAGGCAGAATCCAAGGGTTGAAAAGCTTCATTTTTCCCTATGAAATTTGCCAGTAAATGGATGTAAATCCAGTTCTAGACTCTAGACAAATCCACTGTTTTCCTAAAAATTGTAGATACTGGACAAGTTGTTTTCAGTAGTTTAGGTACAGACGTGAAATATATATAAATATATTATATTACATACGATGAATATTCCAAAATATTCAATGTTTTCCACATCGTTTCAATGGATTGTTTGCCCCAGGAGCTGGTGAAGTCTCAGACGGCACTGGAAAACCTCTACCAGGCATCAAGATTTCTTGCTGTGGTGCGTGACGGATGGTTCAAGGTGCACGTGGGGGAAAATTGTAATAGCTAGCAGCTAGCATGCACGTATATATGTCACAGGAACACATATTATATGTATATAATATATTATAATATATCAAAAAAATGTTTGCTAATGGGATAGAACATCTTGAAGATGCATATATAGATAAACAGCAGAATCATCATGCGAGTTGTAAGTTGTGCAGACAGCACCTATTCATGATAATTTTGATGTGGAGGTTTCAATGGAGGGCAACGTCAAGATCAGCTTAGCCTCTTGACACCCTGCTGAAATCATTTCAGAAACCAGGGTCGCAGATTTGGAGGGGGGAAAATCAGCATGGAAGCCGTTTCCCCTTGATGGCAAGAAATTTCGATTAGTATCCTGCAACAGATTGTACCCTCTGGCAGCCTGGCACTGGAACACTCCACCGTTGGATCCATCAAGGCGATCGTGGATCTGCGTCAGAAGCTGGACGCGGACAAACGCTACGTGAAGTACGTCACTTCGGGTCCACTCGCTCAGGCGTGATCTGCTCCGATCTGCTCAGCGTTGAGGAAACTGAGTAAACCATGGATTAAACCATGGATTTTTAAGGGGGCTATAGTGGTGATATGTGGTGATGTGAGGCACGTCAGCTTGTTCTATGGTGCTTAGTTCACACTTGGAGCTGTCTCATCATCTCATGATTTGCTGTTTGCAATTGCCACAACCTGTCGTGCATTGACGTGTCTTAAGTCTTCGGACTTGGAAACCCACGAAGCCTATGTGGGGAAAAAACATGAGGGTTCCTGGTAGAACTGATGGACAAAGTTTTGAAGGGGTTGCTCAAATAAACATTCTGACATTCTTGTCTTGTTCATTTTCACGATTCTCAGTAGGTCCTAGTGATTGTTGAACCATCCAACTTGGCGAGGTAAACCATTTCTAGTGTGCCAGCAAGAACTTTGGAGACTATTCCAGACTTTTCCAAAAGAAATGGTGAATCTAACATGATCTAACAAGAAGAACTAGATCTACTTCCCAGCCTGGCCAGGTGTGGGACACCTTGAATGGCTTCCTGGCGGAGATTTGGAATCCGGACAGACTGGTGAAGCTTTTGCTGAAGGGGTGGTATTTCATTTATTCGTTGGCTATTTTGGGATGGAGAAGCTGAGGCGTGGCTGCCACATGTAAAACGAAGATGTCTCATCTCATGGGCAGTGAGATTTTTTTAATGGACCAGTGTATCAGAACAGAAGTGACATGATTGACATGATGATATATTACCCTCTGGTAATTTAACATAGCTATTGAAAATGACCATTTATAGTGGATTTTCCCATAAACAATGGTGATTTTCCATAGCTATGTTAATTTACCAGAGGGTATCAGGGCTGGCACTTTGTAGAGCAGGACTGATAGGAAGCACCCGGAGCACCTGGATCATCCTGAGTTATCCATAGGTGATAGGGATCCCAAATTCCCAAATCTTTCTGATTTATCAAAGTACCAGATGATGTGTATCCGATGTTGTCTCCGTGTCATCTCCATGTTTTCTACTACTACGTAAAATGTAAATGTACATGATATATGCACACAATATCTATATACATAAAATACAAACTGTATATACACACTACACACAAAATATAAGGTATTTTTGGATAAATCGTCCATGGTTCATCGAAAACCCTCTTCAGATGTTGAAGGTTCTTTGATGCTACAAATCACAAGCTGCAGCCCTGGACTTCCACAGGAGGAAGATTGCCAGAAACTGTTGTATGCCGTGCAGGCTGGCTGATGATTGCTGAGTCATGGTGCTGGGTATGTCTGGGTTACTCTTGATGGAAGAGGGAAAAAGGATGGAAAAGGCGTTTCCGAAAGTTCAGAAGCCAGAATGGCCAGAATGTCAGCAAATTCATTGGTTTGGTTTTCTTGCTTAATCTATCTAATCAATGGATTGGTTCAAGGGAAAGTTGGCAGGAATGGTTTCAAACAAACATGGTGTTATATATATTTAGTTAATATATAGATAGATTTTCACTTAAACCCATTCATTGACATTAGTTGATGGACCACTCCGGCGGATGGCTGGAGTTTCCATGTTGCGCCGGTCTTCAGAACCAAGCCGACAGGACAGGCGGAAAAAAGTCACATCAGATGCTCAAAAAGCCGTCAGCGCAGCTCTGAGAGAGGCATGCCGGGCAGATGTTCAGAGGATGTGGGATACCCTCTGGTAATTTAACATAGCTATGGAAAATCACCATTATTAATGGGTAAAACAACTATAAATGGGTCATTTTCAATAGCTATGTTAAATTACCAGAGGGTAGGTCTTTGTCTGTTAGCTTGACCCACAGCCTCGATATGCCTCGATGCACAGGTCACGGCATAACATCGCTTGACGTGTTGCCTTTTTGACTGCTCGGTCACAAGAGATCTTGGTTGTCACAGCCTGGAAATTGGAGTTACCGAGTGGATGGACGAGGTCTGTAGTCAACTCTTGGCAGAAACCCAGATGTTTCTACACTGTCTTGGATTCCCAGAATCAGTTTAAAAGACAACTTGCCGGAAACCCCTATATTTGGTGGCAAGAGTCATGTTTTCTTATGCAATGTTCCTCTAATTCACTTCATTGAATGAGAGGTGATGGAAGAAAACCACTCGAAAATGCCCCGTTGGCACCTGCAGGCAGCGGCCAAGGATGGATCAGATGTGGAGGTCCCATGATTTATCCGCGCGGGAAAACCACTGCCAAAATCCCAGAAAGAAATGCTGCTTGGTTTGGGATGTTTTTTTTCCGTCTGTTTTCTGATTTAGCAAAGCTGCGAAGATCTGCGCAGCAGCGAACGCTTGGTGCCCAAAGGTGTGCTAATTTGCCAGGCCCTTTTCGACAAGCTTCGAAAAGAGAACAGCAGCATTCCAATCGAGGCGAGCAGAATTTATTGTACCCAAGAATGCCATAACATTCACATAAAAAATTGGTTTGTAATGGAAAATCCATGAAAATCCTATCAAAATTGATGATTTTTTAATGGTGCCTCCATTTGAATGGTGAAATCCTGGAGCTTGATTTATTACATGCCTGTAGGCTCTGCGCGACTTTGTGGGGGAAGCTCTGCAGGCGCGGAGGACGTCCAGGACGGTCAGATGTTTAACAACAATCGTTGTCCCCTTACTAATATTTGATACCACGGAATACCCACCATTATATATCCACCTAAACATCTAATATTGATACATATACCCTTTGGTATAATTCGATATATCAATGGAAAACCACCATCATAAAAATGGGTAAGTCATCTATTTCTATGGAATATTTTCGAGAGCCATCTTGAATGACCTGATGGTAAACATGATAAACCCACTGGTTTAGTATAATGTGGGCAATCCAATAATAAACAATCCCCAAGTCATCACTGGTGCTAGAAACCATCCCCAGTCATGGTAGGTTTATGGCAGCCAGGGTTTCCCACACTCGATGCTGTAGGCTTCGGAAGTAGAGTTGGGCCTGGAAAACTACAGCAGTTGCGGCTTCAGCAAGCTGAGTCTCACTTTACTGCTGCAGGCGCGCGGGCCAACGGCCACACTTATGGCAGCATGGGGCATCATGAAAAATGACGTTGATGAGTACATGGAGGTATTACATTTTATCAAATTTTGGATTTGAGGGGATATGATGGGGATATGACCAACAATATCCAATTGGGTCTCTCCGAAAACGGTGCGTAAGTGTATACCCCCATTTATGGGCAGCATCACTTAATAGGCAAACTGGTTAAAGAAACATCACATTTGGTACTTTGTTTTCCGACAACCCCCACATCATGAACATAATCCTACACGTCTACATCCCACAGGTCCCACATGTTTGATTTTTGACCAGGTGTTTGGATGCTCTTCAATAGAGTGGGATGAGTGGGATAAGTGGGATAAGTGGGATGGCTAACCCTTCGGTAGTCAAACATAGCAAATGAACATCCACCATTTATAGATGATTTTCCATGTATCCCATTTGTAGGGGATTTTCCATTGCCATGTTTGATTACCAACAAATCATAGGTGTCACCTTAAACAAAATCATGGCGAGTTGGCTGAGGACTACATGCGCTGCATCAGGGAGATATCAATGACATCAGACTTCGAGGTGAAAACTGCCAAGACTGTGCTGGTGCCCAGCGATGCCTGGGTGGAGGAAATCAGATATTGTTCGCTACAGGATCCATATCTGAGCATTATCTGAGCATATCTAAGCATAGTTTTCTCAGCGATATCTAAGCCATGGCTCAAATTTTTAAGGATGTCAGAAATGGGCTAAAAACACGGTCAAATTATGGAAAGCCAATGGCCCACCAGGGATGGTGGGTACGATGTGAGGTCAAAAAGCTCATTGTTGGCGAATACGTGAAGGTCCCTTCAGTGATGAAGCCAGGGACATTCGGTCTGAGGGTCCATACACAGAAACCAAGATGAGGTCATGGCTTTGATGGGAAGGATTGTTTCGTACGGTTTTTAGGATGTTCTTGGCCTTGCATCAAGAAGTCCTGCACCTGCTTGGGATTGTACCTAGCTGTTGATCATCATGAGTTTCTTAGGGTTGTTTCATCGTAAGAAATTGGGTGCCTAGATTTGCTGAAGGTGATCTTTGATTCCCAGATTGATAAATTCGGCTACTATGATAGATGGACGATGAATCAAACCCTGCTTCGACGAGTAGTGGACAAAAACATCAAACCCTCGACGCAAACAACAACTTCACAGGGCTTTGTCCAAGCAATGAAATTGGATAACCGGGATGGTTCGGGCTTTTACTTTCTTGTATGATCTAGATGTATAGTGTTTGTTTTAACCATTTAACCATAATTAATTTGCCATCAATAACCATGTATATAGATAGCATTACATCAATAACCGGATAGATTATAACATATTATAACACTATATAACAATAATCAATAACCATGTTTTAACCATCAATAACCATTATAGACCTGTTATAGATGTAATGCAAAATTCTCCATCCGCTGCCGCTGCCAGGTCTTAGAGCCTGCGAAGAATGATGAGCAAGGCATGATGCGTACGCGGCGCTCAGCCGCTGACGCAGATGTGCACCGGATGGGTTGACGAATTACGGCATTAATTACGGTTGTGCATGTGGGGAACGTGTAAGCAGTTGTTTTTCATTGTGTTGCGATCATTGAAAGCGAAGTGTCAACACATCAATGTCAAACAAAATGATTGGTGGTTGCACCCCATTCTCAACTATCTCATTGGAAACTATTGGCCAATCTTCAAAAAGAATGGCAGGGTCACTGATAATCATCCCGCACCGAAAAAGAAAATGGCTCTGTTTTACTCCTCCGGAACACATTCAGAGACGCCTAAGGTGTCCGATGCCAAGCCCTGAGTGACCTCTCCGAAGGTGCAGCCTGATGTGATTTTACGGTCCGGTTGAGTTTGTGAAAATGTGTGAAAATGGGATATACCCACCGGGACCCAAAGGCTAATGTTAATGTGTACTATATATATGTCAATATATGTATAATAATTATATGATGATGATGATGATGATGATGAAGAACCAATGGATTTTGGGTATTCCCAATTGTAGCTCCAAATTATTTCAGGTACCAAAAGCCACTTGTTTTGCCCTGAGATCTCGTGCAGGATGGGTGTCTTTGAAGGGCAGCCAAGGCACCAGTTTTCTGGAGAGGCACGGCATGGCCGATGTGATACTACAAGGGTTAGTCTGAAAATAGGGGATACCCACAAACAGCAATTTTATTGGGGAAATTGATGACAATCCATTGGAATATGGGGTATAGCCTATTTTCAGACAAAGCCTAATAATGTGTAGAATGGGATAGCGGGAGTGATTTACCTTGGCAACAATGGCAACTAGAGTAAGACCCACCACGGGTGAGGGTGGTGGATCTTTGGGACCTTTGGGTCAATCTCTACTTTGTTAGGTAAAGCCGCCGCCCCCACCTGACTTGGTGTTGCAAATTTGGTTCCCCAATCCATTGGTGCCGTACTTGTGACCTGTACCCATATCATCATACGGTTGGCAATATCCCAATGTCTCTCATTACCGGCGTATATTGATTTATCCTATTATTATATCCCACTGTATATGATATATATATATATAAAATATATATTATTCCATTTTATACCATTATTTCCCACTATATCATTTGGTTGCTGCTCGCTTCCAGGTGTGCCAAGCCTTTCCTGAGTTGTCGTGAGGAGTTGTTACTCCATGCTGAGTTCGAGGGCGCCAGCCCAGAGGTTGGGAGGGTGGTCTGCATCTTTTGGCCGTGCCTGCCCTTATTTTGAGTATGAGTCACGATTTAATCTTGTGAGCGCCCCAATAAAAGCTCTATTTTAGATATTTTCGTTCATTTTTGGGTGGACAATATTGATTGGGACTCACACATACGCAATACGCACAAACAAATATTGGGGACTACTTGGATTTAGCCATGCTCGGACTTGTGTGAAAAGACTGTTCCGTTTTGTTTCTATTTTGGTGGGTTCTTTTGTTGTTTTCTTGGATTCTTTGGGTTAATCCCGATTAGTCCCAATCGATCCTAATTGATCCTCTCTCTGAGATACTTTTATCATCTTTCATCCAGTGTGTTCCTGGTTTGTTCAAGCAAATGCCCTCTTCACAATATTCAAAGTAATAAACCCGACTTGAGACATTTATTTAGGTTCAGAATGCTTGAACAGATGGTCAAAGAAGTTCAGATTTCTTGAAGTCCAAACTATGCTTTTTCCCCATATAATACTATAGATCAAGTGGAGTCTGGATGATTTGTGGTGATCCATTGCTATAATTTATGCCAATGGCAATCATTAGCGACCCGCTGCGAAACACAGATTCTTGTACATATTAGATATGCTATTGAAGATGATGTGGGTGGGGTTGGGGTGGGATGTTAACGTTCACGCTGACTTGTGCACACCTGCTATGTTGATGTTCCTTACCAAGAATGCACTTTGCGCCAAATGGTTTTGAGTTTTCTGTGCAGGTCCCAATGTAATGACCAATGGCACAGATTTCAGTCTGACATCTCTATGGCGATTTGCCTATGTGCCCCGTTGACATTACCATATGAAGATTGCTAGAATATATTACTGATTGTAAATTGTTGCATTAAAATTCAATTTTAATCAGCAACGGAAAGAACTACCCGATTGTATATCACCTAATATCACCTAGTGACCTAGTAATATCACATTATAACTCCCATTTGCAACGTCTTAGATCCACCTAAATGTCGATCCCCACAACATGGCGCCCTCGGATCGCACAGCGTAGGTCAGAAAGTTGTGGCCCGGGCAAGTCGTTGAGGCGTCGTTTTGGCGATGATTTGGTGAGCATTGGCTTTGGATCTTTCTCCCTTTCCGGGAGATTTTCGCTTAGATCAATCCATTGAGTTTCATAAATGTCGTTGACAATCCATATATTTCCATATATATATATTTCAACTTCTTTATCAATGGCGTCCCCTGATAGATCTAAGACTTGGGGGATATAATGTAAATGGTCCAAATGGTGGGATCATCCAATTCCAGGCCGATCTTTTTTACTGTACCCAGAACAGGTGTCGTTGGCCATGCAGAGATGGAGGCTTTCTAGAATGGGGTACCCCGAAGTCATCCATTTTTATAGGATTTTCCATGAAATAAACCATCCAGCTATTGGGGTACCCCCAAACCATGGAAAACCCTGGAAAACCCCAGTCTTCGCTAGACGATGATCCCTCAGTTTTCCAGCAGGGGAAGGATTCAAAGAACTTGGAGTTCCACCAACCATCTGGCTGCAGGTGTTGGAAGGTCCTCGAAGAGAAACTGCAACAGAGTGGCCCTGGGCGGAAGTTGGGCTGGGGATGTCAACTATGCCGAGAATGGGGGGAATAATCTTGTCGTAATGGACATTTCCCCACTTATTTTGGATCACGCAGAATTAGATTTTGGATAAGCCTTAGCGTCGAACATCTAAAAATTGAAAGCGCCAGACTGTGGACACATACCTCAAGGACAGCTCGAGTCATTGACTGTCTTCTATAGCAGCCAGCTTGCCGAAACTGCAGATTGGTGAAGACTGAACACCTATATAGGCTATAGGACTATAGGAGTTTTCAGTTTGCAGTGGGTCAATTTTTTAGACCAGCCAGCACACAGCAAAACTGAGGAATCAATGTTGAGTAGCGATGACTTTTTGATATACTGTATCCTCTGGTAATCTATGGAAAACGATGGAAAACCACCTTCATGTATAGGTAAATCAATGTAAATCATCTATAAAAGTCTATTTTTCATAGCTACAACAGTTAGGTGGAGGGTAGTGCTATGCTGCTATACTTGGCAGTAGAGGTTATTGGTTCTCCATGCCAGTCAGAGGTGCCTCCGTGTCAGAGGAAAGGCTCTGAAGGACAGACTTCCACCGTTTCCCAGCCGGATTTCCAGTTGGGCACGGGGCACAATTTCTCCACCAAAAAATGGATGGTTTAATATGGTATATCCCCAATAATGGCTATTTTCATAGGGAAAATTATGATCATCCAATGGATTTTGTTGGTACACTATTTTCAGACATACATACTCCCATATGGTGTTCATCAGTTTAGTACTCAAAATATCTCCAAGTGGCCGGCCCTTTGAATACGTTTGACCCATCTCGAATCTAGAGGTTGCTCAATGATGACCCCTATCCTACCCCCAGAAGGCGGAAGCCATGAGGACCCTATCTCACTTGCTACTACCCTCTTGCAAACTAAGCTGGCAGTGGAAAATGCCTCATTCAATTCCATTTATATATATATAGAATAGATATATGAACATAGATGATTTCTATTGATTTCCGACAAATATGAGTGTTTTCCACTCCAATGTTTGATTCTCGCTGATTGCACAAGAAGCTTGGGAGTGTTCCATGATGTGAAAGATGGGAGGACGGAAAAATCGGGTACATTGCTGTGAAAGATGCGGCCGGCAACGACATCGTTGAGCCAATCAAAGTGGGATGCCGCTTCGGGGGGAAGCTATTTTGCCAGTCAGCTAGTCCGTACGGTGAATGGCAAGGTGAAACTGGGTCATATTTTTTTAACAAATTCGAGAAGATCAAGAAAAGGTCTATTTTTACAGGGCCTGGCCATGGTTGGCGCATTCCTCCAAGAATGAAGTTTGGATTATCTTTCAGCACCATCGGAAGAAATTGTGCAACAAAAGATTGGATTTTGATTGGTGCTTCAATCTCGATCCACTTTCTGCTTGGAACTTTCAAATACTTGTGACTCTCCATCGGTCCTGTTTCACCGCAACCCATCCAAATCCAAATAAGATCAACAACTCATATATTTTTTGGGACAGTTCAACCAGTTGAACCAGGCAGTATTTTCTCATCAACATTGGCGTCTAAGCACTACCAAGCAGGTCTTGGTTTGCCGCTTAAGCACCACCTTGACGACTGCGCTGGACGTTAGCCTGGGGCCCCAGCTGTGTACTCAGCCGTCCCATTTTAGGGATAATTTTGAGCAGACCCCCATGGGCACTCCTAAATTCGCATGTTGAAGCACTTCAGCCACAGAATCTGGCTCTTAAAGCCTGGACTTCAAATTGGTTCAAGTACTTAAATTTAGCATAGACTCACTTTGCAATATACAATTGTCATCAATTGTCCCAAATTTCGTTTTCGGCAGCTCATTCCCCCCAAATTCTGCATGGGTTCTCTATGGGTCCCCGTGGGTCCCTATGGGGGTCCCCATGGGTCCCCATGGGTCCTGGGTGCCAGGTGCCAGCAAAACGGTGCGAAAGGTGGAAGCAGGTGAAGTCTTCGAGGAACCATCGGGGGGGACCATCGGGGACCGGGGACCATCGGGGACCGATGTAATGACCGGGATAACTCGAAGAATATAAGGGGACACCGGGATATGATATTATGATATGGATATGATTTCTATGGAAATCCCATTTTTTGATATTTTTGTTCAATGATCCAATTAATCCATGATATTCGTCCATGATATTCAATGATATGGCTATGGATCAATACCTATACATACCATTTTTAGGGGGATGAACATCCATAAATCCCAGCTATTTTGAGGTGAACTACAGGGGTACTATTGGTTTTGACCCATCCCCATATTATTTGGTTTTTCCCCAAAGAAATGAACTTGGCTGTGTACCACATGGCCACAAGTCAATCTCCTGTTTGCCATTGGGATGAGAACTAGCCGCAACTAGCAGAAAGGAGTTGATTCCACAAAGTCTTGAACAACATCGAAAAAAACAAACATGAATAGCCTATACTTGTCAACCCCCAGATTCATGAATCCCTGGTCTATTTGGGGGAGAACCTCCCAATGAAGTTGCCAGGGTTAGAACCTTCCACGTGAGGCCTTAGATGAGGCCCAAGAAGACGAGAAGCGAAAGCTCTCCCGCGTCAAAGTGAGGACCTAGACCTAGACACCACTTTCCCATGGATTGCTGGATTAACAGAGGGGTTTCCCAAATGGGTAAACTAACAATGTGGAAAACCCATCGAGGTTTCCCTTGGAAAATGATCTGCAAATGGTGGGTTAATCCATTGTTGACCACCGGTCTCTACTTTGCCCAAAGGGACATCGTTTCACCGGGTGAGCAACCATTTCTGGATGCTGAGACATAGGGGATGGAATGCCACTGATTACATATGTTGTGGGAGATTTGTCAGATTCAATGGATCTTTCGTACCTACCTATCAACTGGTATCCTGAAACAGGGGGCGGGCTTCAAAGAATTCTGAAGTAGGCGTCAAAAGTCTTGACTCCCCATAAGTTCCAGACTATAGACTATAGAAATGGAGGTTTCCTAAAATGGTGGTACCCCCAAATCATCCAAGCTTACTGTAGATCATTTCAGTATTGAAACCCATGGTGACTTGGGGATCCCACATTTTAAGAACCCCCCATCCAGCCCTGTCCCTAGGACCCGGAGAGATGCCAAAGAAGGCTGGGTGACCCTGAAGGGCAACTCTGGTCAGGACCTTGGACGATTTGAAGTTTTGGAGTATCTGCGGAAGCAGGTGTAGCTCAAAGAATAGTTTTTTAGAGCATCGAACAACAATCAACGTACGTACATATATTATCATATATTTATAGAACTGTCCATACAACATAATATGTACATATACATATATATATATTTTTCTCCAATCCAAAATGCGATGTTTGAAATATCATTGGCAAAGTATGTGTAAGATCTGCCCAGGTAGTACTCAAAACACCCACTCCAAATTGTCTACAGCTCTTGCTTGACCTTGCCAAGACAGACCTTCACATTCCCATTCTAAGATTGAATGAATGATCTGTTGAATAGGATTCATCCCCAGCCAGATGCCGAGGCACCTGCTTTGTGGAAGAGAGTGACCAGCTTCATGTCGTCAGGGGCTCAGCTAAATTGAAGGGCTGCCCCAAAATCATCCTGAGTCCATTATTTGATTTGACAGTCTACTTAGCAGCAAGGGAAACCAATGGGTTTGGGGATCAGCAACCTGTCTACATACCAACAATTCTTTGTCCAAGATGCTGATGCGACACATGCCGGACTTTGCTAGAATCATGCCTTGGCTGAGGTTTGACAACAATCTGCTGACACTGATGCTGATGCTGCTGATGATGATGATGATGATGACGATGACGATGACGATGATGGTGATGATTATGATGATGATTATGATAATGATGATGACGATGATGATGATGATGATGATGATGATGATGATGATGATGATGATGATGATGATGATGCTGATGGTGATGGTGATGGTGATGATGATGTTGATGTTGTTGTTGCTGCAGCTTTATATAGTTTTTCTTCAACAGCAACTGACATCTTCACACAACCAATCAAACAGTGGATTCAGCACCAAGGTGAAGACTACGACCCCTTTGGAAATCAATTTCCGAAGCAGCGCACTGAGCGGTCGGCAGGGCTGGCAGGGTTGCCTTTTCTTATCAGATGATGCATGTTGAAACAATACCCCATAGCCGCCCATGGATGTACTTTACCGTGGGGGGGGTATCATAAACACAATCCCCATTATATCCCAACCATTATCCCAAATATATATATATATAATTATATATATATACATTAAAATATATATACACACACATCCTTTGTTCATCAATATTCTCTTGCACTTTTCTCTTGGATATGGGACCCTATATGCCCAGATTTGGTTGAAGCGAAAAAAAACAAAACGAGAAACCACTTCGATTGGAAGTTTGTTTGGTTTACTGAAGACCCATGGGATCCCATCGGATTCTGGTCGATTTCCTCCTTAAATCAATCATCAAAGGGGGTCATTGAGCTGGACTTAGGTGGAAGCTCCACCCTCAGACTCTTAGAGGTCACGCCGAGGGCTGCAAAAATTGGCCACCAGCGTTTTTTGGGGCTGGAACTGATTTCTTGGGATCAACAGCAAAGGGTAAAGATGACACAATTCTAATGATTTTACATGATTTTTAGATATTTTTAGATATTTGAGATATTTTGAGGTAAATGAGATGTGTTTTATTTTTTTTGGGTAGGTGAACATCCAACCTCAGGCGATTGTTGTTTTTTGCCCGGATGTCCTTCAGGAGAACGAGGTGTTTGAGATGCTTGAAGCACCCAAGATAGAGACGAAGGCAGATGGGATAATGGGATATGGTAAAATCATGGACGGTTAATGGATGTTATATTGGATGATTCATGGATGATTGATGGAAGATTTATGGATAGAAATTGATAGTACTATAATGTAGTAAACCCATACCTATATACCATTTAAGGGGATGGTCAAAAACCCGCAGTTTTCCGGGTCATAGTGGGGATGGTTTATGGTATCTAGTTGTTTACGAGAAAAACAGATATTTGGGGAACATTCTCCAGCAAAATAGCGGATGTATAAAGCCAACCATGATGGGAATACCATGGGACATACACTAGTCTGATATAGAGGTTTCCAAAAATAGGGGTACCTCCAAATCATCCATTTTAGTAGGATTTTCCATTATAAACCATCCAGCTATTGGGGTATACCCCCATTCCAGGAAACCCCCATATAGACAACAATACGATATCATGGAGACAATACGATATCGTGTAGGGTTCCTAAACTTGACCATTTTGACTAGAGCAATGGTATAATGGTGACGTCGCCCAATTTTGAGAAACACCATGTTGTTTCATGGTCAATCTGTTGCTGGGCTTGCAGAAACATATGAACTGAAAAACAGTCGAATCAGAGCTAAGTTTACTCCCCGGTAATCAGACATTGCACTGCAAAATCCACCATTTATAGATGTATAGATGATGTTCCCAGCTAGAAACCCTCATTTAGTTCGAGGATTTCCCAGCTAACCATGTTTGATCATCGAAGGGTAGCTGGAAACTTGCACCATCTTTGAAGGTCATTCCGTTGTCATCTTCCCTTCCATGTCAGGAGGGTGAGCAACGCATGCGCGGTCGTTCAGAAAAATCTGAAGGGTGCCTTGACATCAGAGGTGTGTCTCAACTGGAGCATCCCCAACAAAAAATCACCAACTCACGATATTTTTAATGGATATCCTTTGGTAATTTAAGAGTTATGCTATAGATGGTCCATGGAAATATCGATGATGTACCGTGATGTACCATGATTTACCTATTGAAACGTAGGCATTTCATGGCATTTCCATAAATTACCAGAGGGTACATTTCATTGGAAATGGGTTTCTGCAGGGTTTCAGAACATTGGATTCACAGAGAAATGGGCGCGGTTGCAACTGTTGAAAGTGTGCCAAAGGCCCAGTTAGTTGGATGGTGGGAATCCCCCCTACCTATTGTGGTCAAAAATCAAGACCTAGTGATTGTGGGCCCTTCGAAGTTTCCGGTGGAACTCCAAAATGATAGATGTTCACGGGTTTTCATGGATGTTAGTTTATGTTCACGGGTTTCATGGATGTTCGTGGATTTTCAATGGAATTTCATAGACTCAACCCGATTTTGAAGCTCCCAAGGTGGTTCACTTTCTCGAAGTTTTTAACTCCATGGTCGCCAAGATATCGATGTCTTCGAAGGCGCGCGCGTTTCTGTCCAACTGCCAAGGTGTCATCGGAGGTATAACCACATGGGTATGTGCAAAGGAAATCCAAAGTGGTATAGTAATCTATTTAAATCTATTTGATATATAATATAGAGTATATAGTATAATAAGTAAGTCTATATTATAATCTAAGATAAGCTATATTAATATGGGTAATTACGGTATGATGCCATAGGACCATTGAATAAATCATAATACTATACTATGATGTTAGATACTGTACGTAATTATATAATACATAATAATAAGTATTACCATATTGGTAGAATATGGTAGAATAGTCCATAGTAGTACGCAATGAACAATGATATGTATTTACATTTATAGATCGAGACCAAGACCAATTCAGGTATAACATCATATACGTGTATACATATATATACACATATATATATATATATATACATGTATAACATCTATAAGCAGAGCAACTGTGGGTAAGTTGGCCCAACAAATTTTCAGGACGTCTCCAGCTTAGCATCTTCGGCTCCCATATCATCCATTGATGGATATTCCCATGAAAGAAACCATCCAGCTATCGGGGATCCCCCATTTATGGAAATCTCCATATAATCATCCATAATATACATTGATTATATGGAAAATCCATCATTTGTGGAAATCCATAATAATAGTAATGGTAATTACAATCATTAATTATAACCATCATATAATCATCCATAAATATCCACAAAAAAACTTCCTCACCAGGTGCCCCCTTTAAATTTCCATATAGAAAATAGAAAAATGATGGCAAATCACATGAAAAAATCTGGGCTTCGTTGATCTTCGCCTTCCCAGTATCGACCTCACTGAGAGCCTGTCGGCCAGCAGCGACGTTGTGCGCCGGGGAGCCTGGTGTCGAGTCCAGGAAGTTGGGCCTTGAAAAATTGGAGCCCCAATAGCTGGATGGTTTTTTTCATGGATCCATGACAATCCTATTTTTCAGATAACTGGGGGTAGCCCCATTTGGAAAGCTCCATTTTTCAAAATGGGATGAGAATCTGCTGGAATTCTGCTAGTTCTTGGATGGGAAGAATCCATTGATTTAGATTCCCATGGGATGGATGACCATCTTGCTGCCGTTGCCATAAGTAACCCCTGACATCTCCACTTCAAAATTTGGTACCCCAAAATGGGACGGTTTACTGCTGAAAACACTATCATATATGATTATAATTAGTATCAAAAGATTTTAAGAGTGGACCAACATCTGCTGTGCCTCAATTTACAAGGGACCTCTGAGTTTTTACCTTTATTTGGGTGTAAAGACCATGAAAACGGTGGTTTCCTGTAGATGTTCCCTTCAACCAATCCATTGATTGATTGGCTCTTAAGCAACTCAATTTGTTCACAGAAAACGATACTCATGAAACAAATATCCCTGCGCGGTTCCTTAAGTGATTCCCCTAATATAAAGATATCGTGACAATCATGTGGCCATTCCAGTTTATACAAGGCTATTATCTATAAAGTCGGCCGCAAAGCATCTAGCGAGCTGTACATGGGGGATCTATATATAATATTATTTGATATATATATGTATGTATGTATGTATGTATGTATGTATGTATGTATGTATGTATGTATGTATGTATGTATGTATGTATGT